>WOXC01009733.1:382500-576622 GCA_011680675.1 Gymnobelideus leadbeateri
TATGTATATTTAAGTGGATTAAAATTAATTTAAGAAATTTAAAATTGAGTATTTCTCAACAACCTCTGAGATAACTAATTATACTAAGAAGTATACTAAAACCAGGTTGAGAAATCATCATCTTTGAATTCCAGACCCTCAGAATGTGGAAATATGTGAAACTTGACTCCTCGTGTTCCTTCCCTCCATCTACTCCTAAATGTCCTCTTCCTCTTGCTTTCTCTCTGCCAGGTTCCTAGTGGTACCACCATGCACTCAGGCTGGAAGCCTCAGAGGCATCCTGGGCACTCCTGCCATTCAGTAAAGCAGCACCAGCCTTGTCATTTACACTGCAGCCCACATTACAGTTCCCTCTTCCTTCCTCTTTCTCTCACTACCACACTTACATAGGTTTTTCGTTCTACCTTGTCTCCTTTCTAGTCTCTTGATTGTTGCAATCCCACTTACTTAAGGGATATCAGATTAATCTAGTCCTATTCCCTGTGAACACTCCTTGGCTCATAAATCATCTATGGCTCCCCACTAAATACTAAACAAAGTCCAAACCCCTTACACTGCCATTCAAAGTCCTTCACAATCTGGCTCCAATAGGGCCCTAATAAATATCTGTTGAAGTGACTTTGGTGAGTGTCTCATTTCTTTCTGAAAACTCGAATTCTTGTTTCCAAGGGGTCACATACCTTTCCTCTTCCACATTCCACATAATTCTTTGAAGTGAGGGCTCTTTGTATGTCACTTTGACATTGGACTAGAGAGCAAAAAAAAGGCTGTAGCCCCTAAGATCAATTCTCTCCCCTCCCTTCCCTTCCCCTCCTCCCCTCCTTTCCCCTCCCTCCCCTCTCCTCCCCTCCCCCCCTCTCCTCTCCCTTCCCTCCTCTCCCTTCCCCTCCTCTTCTTTCCCCTCCTCTCCCCTCCCCTTCTTCCCTCCCCTCTCCTCTCCCTTCCCCTCCTCTCCTCTCCCCTTCTCCCCTTCCCCTCCTCTCCTCCCCTCCCCTCCCCTCTCCTCCTTTCCCCTCTCCTCCCCTCCCCTCTCCTCTCCTCCCCTCTCCTCTCCTCTCCTCTTCCCTCCCCTCCCCTCTCCTCTCCTCCTCCCTCACCTTAGGAACTGATCAGATCTTGGGACAGTCTTAGGAGCTATTAAACTTATCCCTGTCGTTACTTGGGAAATGTCTGGCAGGTGATTTCAGAAATTGTCATGGCTAAGCCCTCACTTATAGGAGTTATTCACTGAGGGGAAATTGCTTTATATTATCTCTGCTAGAAAAATGTGTTATGTTCTGTTTAAGGGTGTTTTCATTTTCAAATGTGGAGACACAAAGTGATTTCTTCACATACAAAAAGCATAGCGTTCCAGCAAAATAATAAAGGATTTTTAAAAAATTGTTTCTTTTAAACTTTCCTCTAATTGTTCTTGGTGCAGTGGGAAGAGCACTGGCTCTGAGGTCATGGACCTTCCTTCTAGTCCTGCCCCTGTCACTACTTGGTGACTTAACTAGGTGCTTCCCCGTCCTCAGCCTCTGTTTCCTCATCTGTAAAAAATGTTGAATCTGGACTAGAGTCACCCTGATGTGACTTTTAGTTCTGGATCAACAGATGCCTTACTATGCCATCCACTATGATGCCTTACTTCTTAGTAACATGTCTACAAAAATCTCTTTTCCTTTGTCACTAGTGCCTCTGCTTGGGTTCCCTGTACTGGCTATTCTCTCTCCCATCCCTCCCTCCCTAACACCCAACATTAGATTGTATTCTCATTGAAGAGAAAAACTGTCTTTCTTTCTCTTATTTGTATATGTAGAGCTTTTGATTGATGATAGACTTTGGGGTCTACTCCAAACATCCTATGGGGGCGTGGAAGTGATCTGTGATTCTTAAAAACAAGCCAGAGGACCCTGGCATGAGGATGAGTCAGTGTCCTATGTCATTTGTGACATATGGAGCATAATATGTCATTTATTTGAGGACCAAGATCATTGCAGAACCTTAGATATGATCTAGTACACCCTGTACCTGATCAAGAATCCCCATCCTAGCTAAGCTTGGAGTGACTTGTTACCAAACAAGGATGGACCACCGTGTGATACACTGACTTTGACACATGTTCAAGTCTGGCCTCTGACTCATACTAGATGTGTGACCTAAACACAGTCACTAAACTTCTTAGTGCCCCCCAGGGCACCTTAAAATGATCAATTTCAGAGGGGTTGCTGCATCATTACAGGGAGTTTTCACACCAGGAATTCCCCACTCTGATGAAATGAGTCTTGAATTTGTGTGTTGTTCCAAGGTACAAGATGATGTATTGCATCATCCTGTCCTCATGACCACCTGATGAGGTGGGTAGTGAAGATGCTATGATCTCCAATTTCATATGGTGAAGCTGAAGTTCATCCTGCTCTTACAGTTAGTAATAAACTCAATCCTTCCCTTCTTATCTACAATCCTGGACATGGCATCACTAAGTCTACACTGCGTGTTACTTTTGCAAGTCAACTCTCTTGTCCAATGGGCTTTAAAGCCACTTTCAGCATTTGTAGTTTTTTCTGGTTGCAAACCAGCTCCTATGTGCTCATGTTTCTTTCAAGTCCCGCCAATTTCTCTCAGGTCTCATTCTGTTCTACTTAATGTAATAGTTTAAAGCTTCAGTCTTATTATACAATGCACATTCAATAGATTGCAAGAAGCATGATTTTGATCAAATCAGTCCTAGGAATTTGCCTGACATCTCCTTATTAAAGAGAGGTGGCAGCTTCTCTTTAAGATGCAGTGATCTAAGGTAGCTAGACGGCACAGTGGGTAGCCCTGGAGTCAGGAGGATCTGAGTTCAAATGTGACCTCAGACACTTACTAGTTGTATGACCCTAGGCAAGTCACTTAACCCTGATTGCCTCAATTAAAAAAAATGCTGTGGATCAGTGAAGGGAATTAGACCAGTTAACCCACCTTGGGCCCCATTGCTGCCTGAAGAATGGGAGGGAGAAGATGCTGCTACTTTTTCAGCCATTGCCAATTCTCAAGATCATTCTGTGTTCATAATTATTCCCATTTTGTGGATGAGAAACTAAAGATAGGTTTGGTGCTTTGCTGAAGTAAACTCAGTAGGATAAGAGAAAGAGAAGACCAGGCTCTCACTCAGGTCCTCACTCTCCCTCAAAGAAGAGTTGGGTCTATCTTTGATTTAATGTCTCTTTCCACATGGGCATGGACTCACTTGGCCTAGATGTGGGAAAAGAGAGTAAGACAGGTTTGAATGGACCTAGGGAGGCAAGGTTTATGAGTGAAATGACTTAAAAACTAAACCCTAGTTACTGGAGGGCATTTGCTGCCCTGGAAATGAATAAGCACAGGAGAGAAATGAAAAGAGCCAAGAACATACGTATGTTTTACAACATGGTGTGGAAGAGCCCAGTCTATAAAAGAGGAAAGCCTGGCAGAATCAATTAGCCCTCCCCAGATGGAGAGATACTGCCTCGTGATTTCCAAACAGATATTTTTCATCAGTTGTTATGCAATGAAAGAATCTGGCTTCTAAAGTCCCATTCATTCTCAAGATATTGATTCAGTCATGGGCATTGCTAAGACCCTGGAAATGCTACTTGGGGCTTCCAAACAGGTTCCACACTTTGGCATATTAGCATCTACTGTACAAAGAGAAAGGCCTTGATCCAGATAAACAATGGCCAAGACAGCAGGGTAACTTCATCTGAAAAGCAAATCCAGAAGTTAACTTTATCATCTCCCCTTTATCATTTCTAATGAAATAGCTTTAGTAGAGAGGGCAGAGTTGCTGGGGTTGGAGCAGGAGGATCTAATTTCAGGTTCTGCTTCTTCCATTTACTGGATAAGCCTGAGCAACTTACTTTGCCTCTCTGGGTGTCAGATAACTACCTAAGACTTACCTATTATGCCACAGAGGGTGGCAATCCAATCATAAAATTAGAGGACCCACCAAGGCATGGACTGGAAAATGTTGATTATTCATTATAATCCCAAGTTATCTGCCCATGGGTCTTCTAGAACAGCAGAATGGCAAACTTAGAAGGGCCCTCAGAGAACATCTGGTAGAACGGGCAAACAACCAGGGGACTCCTTTTGCATAATTCCTCCCAAATGGTCAGCCAAGATCTCTGATAACGGGGTTGGGAGAGGAGTCATTACTGCAGGAATTCCCTTTTGGATGGCTCTAACTGTAAGGCCTAGAGGTGTGAGATCAAGCTTCCGAACGAACGACTAAATCAGTATTCTTTGTCTTTCATTGTTTATGTGGGTTCCTACCAGCACTTCAGGCTAAAGCATCTAAAGCAGACCTTCAGTCCTCTTTTTCTTTTGGAAAGGCTGGAAAAGCTTTTTGTTTTTATTTTAGACAGTACAGTTAGACTTTATCTTCTAAAGATTTGGAACTGTGGAGAGCTGGTTGCCTATATTTGTGGTAATGGACAATTAGGTCACAAAGTCAGACCAAATCGATGTGAGGACCAAAAGGTCATTTACTTAGAGCTGGTTGGAAGTATGGAGGTCCTAGAATCATAAATCTGGAACTAGAAAGGACCTAGGAAGGGTCACCAGTCCAACCCCCTCATTTTACAGAAGAAGGTAAGGCCTACAGAGGTTAAATGACTAGACCAAAGTAATACAGGTAAGAGTCAGACATGAGAGTTGAACCCATGACTCAGGATGCAGCATCCTTTCAATTCTACCACTCTGATTCCCATAAAAAGGTTTTAGGGAATAATATATTCCCTTGAGAACACATCTGTACTGACAGTGAATCTGCATTAAGCAGTTATGAAACAAAACAGCAATTACAAGACAAAACAAATAAAAACAATGGGCCCATGTCACCGACAGTGACATGGTAGGACTCCCAGAGCTTCCGACAACATTGATGGGGCTGTGACAGCCAATTGAATGAAGCTTTAGGGCCTCTGCTTATCAATGGGGAAGAATCTGGGGACCCTGTCCTCAAGCTGTTAGGAGAGGCCACTGGGTCTTTCTGGAGTCCAACTTTAAGCTAAGAGGGATGGTTGTAGGATTTTTAAAATGTTCTCCAGAAAGAGATTGACCCAGACGTCTAGTAACCCAAGGCAAAGTAGCATCTATTAGCAACCATGGCTACAAGGGCATGTGCTTCAGATGGCAGGGCAGATGGGCCATTAAGTCTACAAGAGAGTGGAGGACACTTTGCTTTTTGTTGCTTTTTGTCATGCCTCAGAAGTGTCAGCCCAGTCACGTTTCACATTCATGGTCCGTCCACAGAAATCAGCTCCTCTGTGTGCAGGCGAGGCATACCTTTAGGTAAAATCATTTCATGTGGGTTGTGGGATAGAGGCAGTGTGGAATAGTCAACAGAATTCAGGAAAGACTGGAGAGTTGGGAAGACCTGGGTGTGAGTCCCTGAACCCCACCTCTGACATTTACTAGCTGGCCAAGAAGTCATTCAATACTCTACGAAGTCACAGAAATCACACTATGCACACATTCAGCACACATGGCTGTACATGCATGCATTGTGTATGCACAACATATACATGTATACATATATACACATATGTATGTAGATAAGCAATTTTGTGAATCTAGGGAATGCCAGCTATACATACTTCTCTAATGCATGTGATCAGAAATCATGTAATTTCTATTTTGTGAGAGCTGCTCAGAATAGATGTGTCAAATATATGGCATCAGGTCACAGCCCTTAACATTCCTGAGTGGTGCCTGAAACTGGTTAAAATGTAATTGGGAAATAGATAATGAAATATGTAAAATTTAATATAATATAAATGATGTTAATTTGTGGTTTTTTAAGTCATTATGCTACTTGCAAGGATGTTTCTATTTGAGTTTGATGCCAGTGTAGGTCAGATTCCAACCCAAGTTTCCTGACTCAAAGGCTGGTCCTTCTTCTACCCACTCTCTGTGCTATCTTTTATATATAAGTAGAATTACATATTATTGTTTCTTAAGTAACAACAAATATGAAGGATTGAGAGGAAGAATTCTTTTAAGAATGGGTGCAAAGTGGAACAAAAGCAAAGCTCAAAGAATAATACACACAATGACTCCAACAATGTAAGTGAAAACCATAGCAAAGATCAATAAAAACTCAGGTCAAATAAAATGGTCAATGTTGGTTCAAAATTACTTAAGGCAAAGTGCACATCCTTCCTTTCCACTAACAAATGGCAAATTACAAAAATGGAGAGTAACTTGGATGACTGTCTGCAACAACTGGACTAGGTATTTTTTTTTTAAGCAATTGGGGTTAAGTAACTTGCTCAAGGTTACACGGCTAGTCATTATTTATGTGTGGGTGCTCATTTTCTGAGGCCGGTTTCAATCCCGGGTCATCCCAACTCCGAGGCCAGTGCTCTTACTCACTGCGCCACCTAGCCGCCCCGGTAGTTTTTATTAGAAAGCTTGGGGGTGGCGGGTAGGGAGGGTGGTCGTGTCTGTTAGAGAGTGACTGAAATGTCAAAATAAAATGTATAAATAAAAAAAAAAACAGCCTCATAAGATCAGAAATTCATGCATGACCAATAGGCAGAGAACAAAAATGTCATCAGATTTATATTATAAAAACTGTGAGCCTTACATATTCAGATGCCACAATAAGTGCATATAAAGAACAAAAAATAAAATTCACATTTATATTGTATTTTGCAAAGACATTCATTGAGCATGTTGGATTTGGTCTACGTGGACTGATGTTAACTGAAGCATAGTCAAGAACTCAAGATACATAAAGACTTACTTCAATAATATAAACAGAAAGAACAAAACATATAACACATAAATATATAACATATGTTACATGTAAACAAAACAACTGAAAATGAATGTTGGGAAGTTGTAAGGAATAAGCTTGGACCCGAAGAAGAGTGTGAGAAAATACCTTCTCCCAAGCCTTTGTAGAGGCAGGGAGGGAGGAGGCAAAGGTGTGGAACATTGTATATACTGCCAGACTGTTTTTATATGTTGTTCACTTTTACTCCTTTTCCTATTATTCCTTTAAAAAATCTTTTGTTCTAAGACATGGCTCTCTGGGCGGGAGGAGGATAAAGAGGAAGAGCTAGGCCATATGGAAACTAAAATATATAAAAAAAAATTATTAAAAAAAAAAAGAAAGGTAACCACATATGTGGTTGGATATCATCCATGAGAAATATGTTTTAAAAAGGAGATGGATACTTTCTAATGTGACAATGAGGGATAACCAATGGGCAGATTTTGTGTTCTGATGGTACCTATGCATTTCCAAGAGCTATAGAGGAAGGCCCCCAGCATATTGCGTGTGTCTTATTTACAGGCTAAGAGTTGCACCAGATGAGAGGCTGTGGATGGGTTGAGATCTGTACTGCTGTAAAGAATACCCGCTTCACTGAGATCAAAGCTCCATCAAATACCAAAGAATGGGGGCAGATAGGTGGTGCAGTGGGTAAGAGCACTGGCTCTGGAGTCACGAGGACCCGGGATTGGTTTTGGCCTCATACTTAATACCCACACACACAAAAAAACTGGCTGTGTAACCTTGAGCAAGTCACTTAACCCCAATTGTTTAAAAAAAAAAAACCAAAAAACAAATACCAAAGAATGTACATATATGTGTTGGAGTTTTTGAATATCAGTATAGAAATACTTCCCTGATGCTTTACTTATGGAAAATAACTGACCTCAAAGATTCTTCTATGTTATATCTCAGAAGGTGAATCACTACAAGAGGAAACAAAGCATTATTAACAAATGGATGCAATAGCTATGAAATATTTTCTGTATCTTTCACATAGTTGCATGCTTTTCTGAAAACAACCACTATCACAATGTAAAATTAAATCCACTAACTTATTTAGGGCTGGAGGGTCCATTTTCTAGACATGCTACCGTCCCTCCTCACCTCTCCCTCATGACTGCTCCACCAAGGAGGACATGGTAGCTGCATCAGAGACAATTACATCCTATTTCTTGAAAGATTCACAGCGAAGGACAACCTGGCAATATCATCTAGCAGTACCTTACAGAGGCAGAGACACCAACGTTCTCAGGAGCAAGTCTTCGGAAACACAAGAGAAAACCAACTAGCCAGAACACACTGAAGCTCTGTACTTTATACTGTCTGTTGGATGGCAGTGGGCATCCAGAAGTAGGCTGGATTTCATCCTAATCTTCATCCCCCACCAGGCTTACTCACTGGGCAGTTTTTTCTGCATTCTTCTCCACAGTATCATTGTGATTATCTGGCTATCTACTTGGCCACCATTTAGGGCAACTCTTTCAGTCAAATGGGCTCATTTGATGCTCTGTGACATTGTATCGCTAACCTCATTGCCATTCCACAGGTCATCCCACTCCACTGAAATGGAACCCTGGGCTCTCTCAAAACTCAGCTTGAGTACCATTGGCTACACAAGCCTCTTCCTGATCATTGTCTTCTCTCTCCTGAAACCACATTACATTATTTTGTATTGACTTAACGGTCTATGTATCTGCCCTTTCCTCCCGTAGAATGAAAGCCCTTTGAGAGCAGGGACTCTCTCCAGCATCCAGAACAGTGCCTACCACATAGTAGGTAATTACTGAGCACATGAGAAATGAAGGAATGATATTCATTGCAATTATTCCACTGCAGAACTTCTCTGTTGAGATTTGTTTATTCCAACTTAATCCTGTTTTACTCTGTCTTTAGGATATTTTAGTTCTTGAAGGACACCCCAGGCAACCTAGCGACCTTATCCAAAATCCTTTTGAAAATTCTAAATTTCAGGGGCAGCTAGGTGGTGCAGTGAATAGAGCACTAGCCCTGGAAAACCTGAGTTCAAATTCAACCCCAATCACTTAACACTTACTAGCCGTGTGACCTTGGGCAAGTCACTTAACCCCAATCCCCCTGCCTTCCCCCCTCAAAAAAAAAAAAAGCAAAGAAAATAGAATTTCATTCACACTTTTTTTCATTGCTGAAATGATATCATAGTTTTAGCATTTATTCCAGTATGAGCAAGCATGGGACTTCTTCGACCCCAGGACATGACCACAAGAAAACCTCATTAATTACAGTCTACACTAACTGGAAATTTGTGATAATGCCCTAGGATGAAGTTTACATTTGCATTATCTGTATAAGGAAATGGTTTGCTAAGTAACTAAGATTTTAGCAAAAATCTTTAAACTACTTAACAGAATTGTTTTTAAGTCCACCAGAAGCATCCATTAACACACAAATTAATCCTCCATATAGGGTACACCCAGCATCAGTAAAATTATTCTCATATATTCCTGCTGTTTGTCCCTCCTCTCAAGTGACTTTTTTATGGGTGCTGCTGTTGTCAATAGAGTCATATTTCAGGCTTGTCTTAAGGGCTACCTTTGATTCTTCCTTTTCTTCTCACATTTCTATGAACATCCAATCAGTCACCAATCAAATCTTCCTTTGTTATCATGTGCCATTTTCATTGCCACCATCTTTCATTGTCTGGACTTTGGTAATAACTTCCTAATTTGGCTTCTTATTTCTTGTCTCTTTCTTCTCCATTGTACTAAGCACATTCCTACCAGATCATTGTCCTAAAATTACATTAAGAGACTCTCTCTATAGCTACCCCCCCAAAAAACCCCCAAAAGATCATAAGTTATTCAATGGTAGGGACTGGATCTTCTATTTTTTTAATCTGATGAAGCATCTAAGATAGATTGGATGGTCAATGGGATTTTAATGGTTGTTGAATGATGAATGAACTTCTACAAGGCAATATTTTGTCTAATTTAAATCACTAAACAGCCTTGAAAACATAACAGTAGATTCCTTGAGAAGCTTTCTGTAAATCAGACCTCTCACTGATTCAGAGTGGCATTTGCTACATTTAGTGCAAGGAGTGAGCTTTCTCGCTATGTAGGGCCTATGCCTTAAAACCTCACACACATGCTAAAACTTCAAAGTGTCTTCCTAACAGGGCCATTATAGTGTTTCGAACTTGAAACTCCATTCTCCAGGATGTTTCTATCTGTTAAACAAACCGAAGCAGAACAGAACTAGACAACTCCTTTGTTTCCTTTTGCTATTTATAGAAATATAAATATAAGCCTCTACTAGGCTTCCAGAGTGCCAACTCTGGCAGGTCCCATCCAGTTGGAAGGCCTGTTGAGCATGTTTGAGGGACGCTGTATCTGTTATTTGAAGATCTGCCTAGATCTTCACTCAAGGAAGCTTAGTGCCACTTTGGTCATCAACTTTTCTGGCCAGAGCAATCATGGAGATATGCAAGAGAAGCTACCATCAGTGATGTGTCCACACTGAAGAACTCGTTTATCCTTTAACTCTAGAATATAAATTCAGTCATTTAAAAATACATATATTTTGTTAAAAGACACCATAATCCCAAACTAAAGGGATTTACATTAAAAAAAGAAAAAAACCTGAACAAACAAACAAACAAACAAATAAATCTGATGCAGTCTTTCATCCAGCTCATAGCTCAAGTCCATTCAATAAATCAGAAAGTGGTGGATGCTGTATGTGTAGCGAAAGAAATTCTGATATCCCACTTGGAAATCGAGTTTTAACTTAACTAGTAAATGCCATCCATTAAATAGTGCCAAAACAAACACAGATGGAATCAAAGTAATGTTTGTATGTATATATCATGGGGCTACTGACAGTATGGGTCATAGCACTACTGACAAACAATTCCTAAGCGTTACTTTGACATTAGGAAGTCGCGATCCATCAACTTAATGATAGAGCAATAATCCTGGGGGAGTTGGAGGGGCTGGCCATTCAGAGCTATGTTGTGGGAAGGAGGCAGTAGTTCAAATAGGCCCTGTTTGAAAATAAAGGCACAAACTAAGCAAAAATTCCTTTATACTTCTATAACCAGCTATCAGAGAATATATTTTCTCAGTAAGGGAGGCTCATTTGAAGTGTGTGAAACAGGAGTGAATATGGGAAATATCTGAAAAGCTAAAATAGCACCAAGTAAATATCTGTTGGATAGAAACCCCTTTGGCTGCTAACCTAGATGTCTGGGAAGTGGAGAGATAGATCTGGGAATAATGGCTGTGACCATGGAGACACAGCAGGAACACAGTAGGTGCTTAATAATGGTTACAGAATTCAACTGAATTAAGCAGTTGCCTCTTCCTTGGTGTTCCAAGGACTTTACAACATATTCTGCTGTACTGCTCCACTTCCCCATCCCTCCCACCCAACCCTGAACATTTCAGAAGGGGCCAGTTTATGCTTTGTTAATGGCAAAATAACCCCCTCCAGTGTCTATGTAGTGCCAGGATACTGAAACACATGGGATTCTTGGAAATACTACCTATGGAGGTCAAAACCTTCAGGATTAGGTGGTCCAGAATTATGATTTTGTCATTCTAGGGTACTCTTCCAGGCAGCAGATTGGCAAACTCCTTTTTAACTTGTAAGCCTTTGAAAGCTGCCCAGGACACTGAGAGATTTACTGATTTGCCCAGGGTCACACAGACAGTAGGGCAGTTAGACCAGATGGCACAGTGGAGAGAGCTCCAGGCCCAGAGTCAGGAAGACTTGAGTTCAAATCTGGCTTCAGAGACTTACTAGGTGTGTGATTCTGGGCAAGTCACTTAACCCTGTTTGCCCCAATTTCCTCATCTGTA
This sequence comes from Gymnobelideus leadbeateri, assembly GCA_011680675.1. Classification (NCBI taxonomy): domain Eukaryota; kingdom Metazoa; phylum Chordata; class Mammalia; order Diprotodontia; family Petauridae; genus Gymnobelideus; species Gymnobelideus leadbeateri. Next base: position 394,126 of record WOXC01009733.1, read on the forward strand.
AAATAATTTGGAGAAAGAAATGCCAAACCACTCTAGTATCTCTGCCAAGAAAACCCAAATCAGACACTACTGAACAACAACTCAACACATGTGCAGAGGCAGGATTTGAACCAAGGTATTCCTAACTCTAAGCATGGCCCTCTATCCTGCTATGCTACATACATACATACATACATACATACATACATACACTGCCTCGTAATGAAGATCCAGTTAAGGGGGTCTAGGTCTAGGAAAGTCCACTAGCCTGGGAGTCAGGAGCCTTTGATTCTGCTCTTGGCTCTACCACTAACCAGCTGTACAGCGTCTGGCCACACTCTCAGCCTCTCTGGGCCTCAGGTTTCTCTTTTGGAGGAATGAGGAGCTTATCCTAGCTGATGTCCCCAAGTTCCTTTTCTAGTTCTAAGAATCTCCAATTCTGAGTAAGTAGCTCTCAGAGAGGTAGAGGGCTTAGATAAAGCAATTGCTTCAGGAAAACTCAGGACTTCTTAGAGCCTTCGACAACGTCATTGTTAGATTCTTAAGTGTCCCTCATTTAGGAAGTGAGGCCTGAATTGGAAGCTTGGGGATCCCTCAGCACCCATACACTGAGGCTGCTTTGGTCTCCAGGAGTCTCTGCCACTTGCTGTCACTTTGCACATTCCAATGTGGTTTCCTTCGGCATCTCCTGAGTCTCACTGTCTCTCCCCATCCCCCACCCCAAGCTCCAAAAGCCTCATAGGGATAACTAGGGCAATAACCACACCTGTGAACACATGGAAATGAGGCTTCAATCCCCCCATCTCAAACCCCAAACCAGCAGCGGTATCTCCTCTTCCTTTCCTGTGCTCCTATGACGAAATGGGGATACTTGGTGCAGGGAAGCCTGGAGAGGACATAACTGCCAGAAAGGGATGTCATTACTAGACAGGCGGGACAATGGTCCTCAAGCTCCTCATTTAATTTCTAGCATTTTTAAAAATTTGCTTTTTGGACGGCAATTGGAGTTAAGTGACTTGCCCAAGGTCACACGGCTAGTAAGTGTTAAGTATCTGAGGCCAGATTTGAACGCAGGTCCTCCTGACTCCTGGGCTGGTGCTCTGTTCCATTTAATTTCTTAGTGGAAGTTAAGTGTGACTTGGTCTCAGGTTCCATATATATCAGGTTCTGATATAAACTGGAAGACTAAACTTTTGCTTCCTTAGTCATTTCATCTTTCACCTGCCATACCCTCCATGCTAGAACTATAGCTCTGGAGAGATGAGTAGGTAGAGAAAACACTTCCCTTCCCCCACTGCCACACACACACCATGCCTATGCTCATTTGATGACTGAATGCTAGGGTTAAATCCAAGGAACTTTGGTTATCCTGAGCTATGTTCATGTTTTGAGAGATCAGAAGGGGCTAACCTTACAATTCTGATATCAGATCAGTAATACCAAGTAACTTAATTTTTAAGATGATGTAACAACATTTCTTGTCCTGGGGACTGATACTCCCACCAAGCAGAAGTATGATGGCAGTCAGGGCCAACAATGATTTAGAATATAAACTCATTTTTAAAACATCGAGCAGGATGATAGAAGAGAATTATAAGCAATGCCACCTGGTTAAAATAATGAAAAATAGTAGAAGAAAAAATAGTCTTTGTCTCTATGATGCTGTGTGATCCTTTGCCTTCCCTGAGAGGCCCCATGGCAACTGGCCTCCAGGAAGTCTTGGACTCAAGTCTCATCCTTCAGTGCCCTCCTCCCCCTCCTCCCCAGCCCTGGCAACTGTCCAAAACTATAAATCACAGATGAGTTGCTGATCTGTCTTGGTGGAGGAAGCTCCCCACACCAAAAGAAATTACCTATGAAAAAGAAATTACTTCCATTGTCCCTTCACACACATGGAGCTATCCATATGTGGTAGAGCCAGATTTCCATGCTTTTGATCGGCTAAAGAGGGAAAATCATCGGCTAGTCTTCGCTTCATTTCAGAGAGGATAAATCAAGAGGAAGGGATGGATAGGGAAGGCTTCCAATCTTGTCATTCTCTCTACTGAAAAACCTTCCCTTGTCCCTACTGCCCACGAAATGAATTGCAACTATAGTTATCCCTTCCACATCATGGGGGTTAGAGGCATGCGTTGTCTACAGCTTCCCCAACACCCTCCCCCTTGCGAAATTCCCATTTAATTTCTTATGCCAATCCATGATATATCAAAACTATGCTGGGAAAGTTGCAATGTGAAAGGGATAACTGTTCTCTTCAAGGCCCAGTTCATCAATGGTTACTTCCTTAGGGAAGCCTTTGCCAACTGTGATTTCTCTGACTGCTAAATCAATGCCCTAAGTAAAGACCTTTGCCTGTACCTGTCTTATAGCACTGGCCACCTTCAGTCTGTGTGGTAGTTATCTATATATAGCATATACTAGATGTCAATAAGTCCCTTAAGTACATAGACTCACTGCTGTGTCCCTTTCCTCAGGAAACTAGTAAAATGACTCAAATAGCTTGTGCCCAAGATATATTAGATATGACGAAATGGATCATAAGTCTATGGGAATCCAGTAGATTAAAAGCCCTTTGAGGGTAGGGTAGAGATTGGTTGGGTTTTGTTTTGATATTTCTAGCACCTAGCACAGTGCATGATTCATAGTAAATAACTGCTTAATAAATACATGTACTGAATTGAAGCTGGCATGGGGTAGTAAAGGGGATGGGGCCAGGATGTGAGTAAATCTCATGGCTAAGAAGGTAGGAAAATGGTGGTGAGAAGGGTGGAACAAGAAGGCAACATTCAGTGATTTACACGGCTACCACCGAACACTTTTTATCCCTTGGGACCCACCTGCTGAGGAAGCCATCTCCCTTCCCCATTAGCTCAGCAACCTACCCAAAGCCATCATGATGTCAAGCACATTTTTCTCAACTTTGTGGCAAGCTATCTTTAAGGAAAGAGGGATTCCTTACAGAGTTGGATCACATGGGAAAGAAAATGAATCACTGGGAATGGAAAAAAAGGAGAAATGACATTTCCTGAATCTTGCTTCATTAAGCTTTTATAAGTATTTGTAATTAGTTGTGTGTGCATGCACATGCATGTGCCATTGTGTTTTGTTTTGAATTTGGCTTAAAGAAACAAAACCCCAAAAAAACCCAGTGGAAGAAAGGAGTTGAAAAATCCACACACTGCAGTGCAGAAGTCATTTCCCAAACAAACAACAGAAGAAAAATTAAGACTGTTTCCATACCTGGGGCCGATGTTCTTGTGTGGAGCACAGAGTCGCTGGGCAGCAGATCTTTTGAATTGGAGGTGAATGGTGATTGTCTAAATGAATCTTCCGAAAAGAAAGGGCTGGGAGGGGGGAAAAAAAGTAAGCTTTTGTAAATGGAGGTTGCTAACAAATAAATGCAAACGTGGCCCCAGACACATACATAAACTTTGGTCAATGGGTTTTGAGTAGATGGTATTCCAGAGTATAGCAGGAGAGCTGGGTTCTAGGGCAGATCAATGACTGAAGCAAGTTCTGTCAGTCAGATACCTTTTGTCTATTTCCTCAAGCAGTTTCCTGACACAGAAAGATATAGTAAAAGCCAAGTCCCAAAGCCCAATGGGATGGGATGCTCCTCATTGGTGGACATTAATGCTCCATACTTGCATGAGGGTTGGGGCAGAGAACTCCAGACTTTTCAGTCTCCTTAAGTTTCTTCACTCTATCTGTAGCCTTGAATATTTTTAGATATCTTGAGTTTTCTTTGGGCTCTGCAGTCATTTCAATAACTTCTGGCTTTTAGCTTTGAGAGAGAAGATGAACAATGCCAACCCCACTTCAGGTTGCTGAAGGGAAAATAAAACTCTGGGAAGAGGCTGATGAGACTTGAGGAGACTGAAGAGATTGCATCTCTCTTCTCTGCCCCTCTCACCAGGCACGGGGCACAGATGTCCACCCATGAGCAGAGAGTCCTATACCAATGGGCTTTGGAACTTGGGCTACAATAGGAAATATCTACTTTGAAGTGTCTTAGTGCTGAGACACATGCTGGGATTATTTGTTTCTCTTTTGTGCAAAGAATTCCATCTTTCCTTAGGATAAGCAGACAATCCTGTCAAAGGACACACACTTTGATTTCTCCCTAGTGGTGATGATTTGTCCTGATTCACCCAGACCGGCACCTGATCCCTCTTGTGAGTGATACAAGAAAGATGGCTGGGTAAGGGTCAGGAGTGGAATATGTGACCATAGAGTTGAGAAAAACTAACTGATCTCCACAGAGCCTGAAACCATAGCCTTAGAGGCTCTAAACAGCTGAACTAACTGGTCACAACTAACAGAAAAGACTGAGATCTTCTTTAATGAGAGGATTTTCATACAATTCCACCTAAAACCTAATTTGAGCCAAGGCAACCTCAAGCTCATTACTGGGCTCAGAAGATATTATTTTTAAACATATCACATCATTTCTAGCTAGCACAACAAGACAGCAACAGTGGAAGTAGGAGGTAAGAGGTCACATTTCAAATTAATTTTAAAATTAATTAATTTTAAAAATTGGTGGTGGGAGAGGGGAGAGGAAGGAGGAAGAACTTCATTAATGTAGGAAACTGCTGGACTATAGAAATTCTTTCTGTACAAACCAACAACTCATCTGTAACTTATATTCTTCGAAAGTTACCGGGGCAAGCGACTGAGAGGGTAAGTGATTTATTTGTTCATGATCACATGGATACTATGAGTCAGGGCTGTGGAAGAGAGCTCTTTCAAAGCTAGCCAATCCCCTCCTCTCCCCTTCTGCCCTCCTCCACCCCCTTCCCCCATGCTGCTCTTCAGTGTGTACAAAGTCATTTGATTATGAAATTTGAGTATTACTAATACATAAAATATAAAATGTTATTTTTAAAAGCTTGAGCTACAAGGCTGGATATCAGGCATATTTAAAAATTCTGATTAGCTGGAAGATTCATTTCTAAGAGTATATCTGGGGAAGAGGACTTCCTTGTCAAATAGATTCTTTTTTTTTTTTAAACAAATGCTTTATTAACTTCTGTTTTACATCATTCATTTCCACCAGATTTTGAGTTACAATCATTTTCCCTCCATTATTCCCCTACCCAACCTCCCAGAATAGTAGTCCCACAAGATATCGCTTCCTCCAATCTGATCTCTCCCATACCTTCTCCCATACCCCCATCGACTTTTCCATTAGAGGAAGGTGAATCTTTGTGTCCCAATGCCTGCACATCTTATCTCCCTGTTACAAGCAAAAGAGTATTAATAATAGTATTTATATATATTTGAAACATTTAATGTTACGACCTCAAATTTCAGATCCATTTCCTTCCTCCCTTGTCACCCATTCCCTCTTGGGAGATAAGTAATTCAGTATATGTTGTACATGTCTAGCTATGCAAAACATTATCATAGTAGATATATTGTACAAGGCTGCTTATAATTCCCTCCCACTCATCCCACCCCCCACCTGGTCCATTCCCTACATGATCCTGTCCCTCTTCTATAGTGGGTACTTCCAACCTCCCCTCACCCCAAGGATGCCCTCCCATCCATCATCCCTCCTCTCGTCCCCCTTCCCCCTATCCTGCTGCAGGTTGAGATATCCCATTTAGTATGTATTACATTTTCTCCCTGAACCAAATTCAATGTGAATGTGGTTTTGCCTTTTTAGCCTTCCTTATTCTCCCCTCCTTTGCAACCACTTCCCCTTGCTTCTTCTACATGGGATAGTTTACCCTACCCTGTCTCTCCCCATCTCCTCTTGCCACTTTCCTCTCTCACCTCATAATTTCATCCCTTGAGTATTCTCCCTTCCCAACAAATTCAACCTATGCCCTCTATCCATATATAACTGTAACCATATACACACACATTCACATATGTATCCATATGACCACACCCCCTTCTTCCATTATTTTCATAGTGAGAAAGATATCATCAGTCACCGTTATTGCTTTTCCATATAGGAATGTAAATAGTTCAACTTTGATAAGTTCCTTTTGATTTCTTTTCCCTGATTACCTTCTCAGGCATCTCTTCCTTCTTGTGTCTGGATGTCAAATTTTCTATTCAATTCTGGTTTTTTCCTCAAGAATGCTTGAAAGTCCTCTATTCCACTGAATGACCATATTTTCCCCTGAAACAAAATACTCAGTTTTGCTGGGTAGGTGACCCTTGGGTTCATTCCCAGTTCTTTTGCCCTCTGGAATATCATATTCCATGCCCTTCTATCCCTCAGTGTAGAAGCTGCCAGGTCCTGGGCTATTCTGATTGTGTTTCCACAATATTGAAATTGTTTCTTCCTGGCTGCTTGTAGTATTTTCTCCTTGATCTGGGGATTCTGGAACCTGGCTATAATATTCCTGGGAGTTTTCTTTTGGGATCTTTTTCAGGAGGTGATCTGTGGATTCTTTCAACCTCTATTTTGCCCTCTGGATCTAAAACATCAGGGCAATTTTCCTTGAGAATTTCTTGCAGGGTGATTTCTAGGTTCTTTCTTTGATCATGGCTTTCAGGTAGTCCAATAATTTTTAAATTGTCTCTCCTGGATCTATTCTCCAGGTCAGTGGTTTTTCCCATGAGATATTTCACTTTGCCTTCTAATCTTTCGTTTGTTTGGATCTGCTTAATTGGATCTGCATCTTGATTTCTCATAAAGTCACTAGCTTCCATTTGCTCCAGTCTAACTCTGAAGGAATGAATCTCCTCAGTGAACTTTTGAGATTCTTTTTCCATCTGGCAAATTCGACTTTTTAAGGCATTCTTCTCCTCATTGCCCTTTTGGGCCTCCTTAGCCATTTGAGTCAGTCTATTTTTTAAGGTGTTGTTTTCCTCAGTCAGGCTGTTGACCCTCATTTCATACTTTTCCTGCATCCTTCTCATTTCTCTTTCTAATTTTTCCTCCACTTCTCTTATTTGATTTTTAAAGTCCTTCTTAAGGTCCTCTATGGCCTGCAACCCACTCATGTTTTCCCCTGGGGCTTTTGGAGCAGGACTTCTGACCTCACAGTCCTTTTCCCGCTCTATGCCCCCAAAATAGGAGTCTAGGGTTGCATTTTTCTGTTTCCTTTGCCTTGGCATGTTGCCACTTAATTACTTGACTTTTGGGCTTGTTGCCACACTATGGCTTTAAGGCCAGACAGAGGAATTTTCGTCCCGAACGTGTGGGGGGCAACTTCCGTTTCTGGCAAGCTGTAAACCCACCCACGACTTCCACCCTAGATCACAATCCAGATCCAGGGAGGTTAAAGCAAGAGCGATTACCCCCCAAGACTGATCGCTGGATCTCCCCACGATTTGTAGGCTGGGAGCCGGATCTGCCTCTGAAAACTACAAAATGGCGTGTCTCCTCAGCAGCTTCTAGCCCCCAGGGGAGGGAGCTGACGCATTCCCCAAATACAGGTCCCAAAGTCCATAGGACACTAACCTCTTACTTTGTCCTAGGCATGTCTATGTTGATAATTCTGGAGTCGCCAGGGTTCCTGGTGTTCTGGGGTTCCTCCAGCCAGCTGCTGGCCCTGTCGCCCTGGGGCTAAAACCTCGGCTCATGCGGACCTGGGCTCGGCTCCTGTGCTCTGCGCTCTGCTCTCTGCGAGCTGCCAGGTCCCAGACCACTGCACTGGTCCTTCCTGCAGGGCTGCTGGGCTGTCCTCAGCGGGAGGTTAGCTTCTCTGTGTCGTTCTGTGGGTGCTGGGGCTCCAGAAGTTGTTCAGAGTCCCCTTTTACATAGTTTGAGGGGAATCTGGGGGCAGAGAGGCTTGGAAGAGCTGTTTCTACTCCGCCATCTTGGCTCCGCCCCCCTGTCAAATAGATTCTAAACAATCACATGGCTATCTTTTCCTGTAGGGTAGTAAAGTGTATCATTTCATTTGAGAGAACATGGAAAGAGGGGTTCTCTGGAAGCAGAAAGGAGCAATTTTTCTCCCCAGATGTGATAAATACACTTTTGGTATAGAAAAAAAGAAACCCCAAACTATGTGGCTTTCAAAGGGCCATAAGACTCTAGCTATAACAAAGCCTTCTTTTTACTTGTATAGAATGAGAATTTTCAGGCTAGAAGGCACCATACAGATAACACGGCACAAACCCGTCATTCCACAGATGAGGATGCCATGGCCCAGGGGGTTAAATAACCTACTTGAGGTCACCTATCTAGTTGGTGGTTCTTTCCACAATTCCACACTTCCTCCTTTGAGAGAGATCAAGTAGAGTTCTGCATCTGCAGACGCTAAGTAGAGAGTAATAAAGGGTCACCCTAAGCTTCTGGATCGGCAGTTACCGGGAGGATTACAAATTGTTAGCCCTCATGCATGGCTGGCCACTCACCAGGTAATAGACAGATGCTAGCTATTAGTTCTGCCAGCATTCCCTGGTGGGAAGAATTAAATAGAGGGAGGAGAGAATGGAACTGGTGCCTAAAATAAGTGGTGGTGTCTTCCCTTTTGGACCAGCACAGGACTAATATGGATCCCCTGCCTCACCATAGGACAGATTAGAAGTGTCGCATTTTTTACCTTCCCTCATTCCTACAGGAAATGATAGAGGTTTTGTAAATGCTAAAATGTAATATTCAAAAACAAGAATTAGGGAAGAGTTCAGAAATACGGTCTGGAGAAGACTAAGAGTAAGTAAGAAGTAAACAAGTACTTGAAGACAATGTCTGAGAATAGATTTTTAATTCTTAAATCAAAGCTTAAAATAAAGTATGAAGGGGTCTTAGCTAGTGATTAGCCTACCAATAGCTGGTAAAAAAAAATCTGGACTATTGCAAATATAATCAAAGATGCCCTACCTGTCCCAGAAGGCAGAGGGTAAAATCTACCTACATCTGTCTAGCAAGCTAAGTATTATAGAAAATAGCCATAATGTAGTACGATACAGAGTAGCAGTAGAGATACTCAAATATACATGGGAGACAAAGAGGAAGTGGCAAAAAAATCCCATGGACCAACGTGTCTATACACAAAAATGTAGAGATTCCAAAGTGAGGGGGCAAATTTGAACTCATGGGTTATCTTGGAAACTTGGTGCATTGGAAGCCATGACTTCTAGAACAAAAGGGTGTGTGTGTGTGTGTGTGTGTGTGTGTGTGTGTGTGTGTGTGTGTGTACTCATGCAAGCACATGTTAAAAATAACAGGACAGCTAAAGGGAACAGAGATATGTATATAGAACAGCACTATTTAATAAGAGCATATTCTCATTTAAGGCCTTTCAAGAACCAGAGGACAATACATGGGAGAGAGCATTTAAGTGAGGATCAGTGGAAACAGAAGCAGAAACTATAGTCACTGAGGGTATGCTATAGACCACCTGGCCAGAAGGAGGTCATAAATGAAGAATTACGGAAACAGAGCATGAAGCCCAGCACAGAGACATGCTGTAGAAGATGAAAAACTCTAATATTCCAGAAATTTGCTGAAGCATGTTTGGCTCAAAGCAGAGGAACTAATATTTCTAAACTTACCTTAATGATATTTTGATCCTTTAGAAGATAGAAGAGCCAGTGGGGGGGGGGGGGGGAGGGGGAATAATATTATGAAATTGCTTCTCAGCAAAAGGAAGAACTGGTTGCTGAAGTTTATTATAGAGGTGAGAAAAATCAGGCATAATCTGACCAATAGTCCCTCCACTATAATGGTAATGGGAATTTGAAGATCTTCCCTGCCCCTTAATAGGTTGAATATAATCACATGGGGCCTGTGGTGGAAGGAGTTTGCTGAACACATGGAGCAGAAAGGCTGGAGCAGGAAGGAGCAGAGCAGTTAATATAGAGGGAGAGAGAGGAGACAGGCAAGGAAAGAACCTTGTGAGTATTTATTTGTGGGAAGGCTTTGGGGTGGTGTTACTCTCTGCAGGATTATTGTGTATAGATTTCTTTGTTGATATGATAAAATTGGTTTTCTGGTGATGGGATTTGGCTTTCTGGTATCAGAATAAACATTTTGCTTCTGTCTTCTATATGGAGAGTCTGTTATATTTTGTGATTCAGAATTATGCTGGCATATTCATAGTCCCTGTTGGTGCTATGAATGTTGCCTTGGTGATATTACCCCCAACCATCATCAAAAAAGTCAGTCCGAGAGAGACAAGAAGTTCTCAAGAATCAAATTCTGAAGACACAATCAATAGTAATAAGAAAAAGGGGAGCTTTTTTCTAAAGAGAATGGCATGAAAAAATAGGAGGGTTATGAAGGCAATGTGATACAGTGAAAAACAATTGAATATGGAGTCAGGGGACCTAGGTTTACATCTCACAGATAATACTTATTTTGTGTGGATGACCTTGGGCATGTCACTTAAATTTTCCAGGGCTCAGTTTCCTCAAATGTAAAATAAAGGAGTTATACTAGATGACCTCTGAGGTCCTCTATAGCTCTATTGATAATCAACCAATTTACATTTTAAAGGGACAGAAACTGAAAGCCAGCATGGGTAACAGAACTGAAGGCCACTGGCTCTAGAATGAGGGTGATACTTCATTCACATGTCACTCTGGTAAGATCACATTTAGAATTCTGCATTTGGTTCTAGATGCCACATTTTGGGAGGGACTCTCTTAAATTCTAGAATATTCAGGAGGCCAACCAACCAGGATGTCAAAAGACCTTAAGGATTATACCCTATGAGAACCAGTTAAGTGAAATAGAGATGTTTAGCTTTAGAAGAAGACTTCTGAGGTATGGGAGAGCTGTTTTCACATGTTTATAAGGCAGTCATATGGAAGGTGTGGCCCCAGGTGTAACATGGAGAAATGTGAAGGAACCATGAGGCAAATTCAGGCTCAATGTAAGTCAAGTATCTTCCAGAGGATTGTCCCCATGTTCACTGGGGGTGGGGTGGGGGCTTCCTTTCACTGGAGAACTCAAGTCTGTGTATAATGCATGTTCTGGATCATACACAGTGACAGCAATATCATAATGATGACCTACTATGAAAGACTTAGCTACTCTAATGGATACAATAGTGCATGACAGTTCCAAAGGACTCATGAAGAAAAATGCTATCCATCTCCAGAGAGAGAACTGATGGACTCTTGAGTGCATATTGAAGCACTCAATGTCTTTTTTGCACTTTATTTTTCAAGCTCCCCCCTTACAACATGGCTAATATTCAAATATGTTTTGCATGACTTTACATTGTTTAATAAATATTATATTGCTTTTGCCTTCTCAATGGGTGGGGGAAGGAGCAAATCTGGAACTCAAAAGAAAAAAAATAGTGTTCTGGTACAGGTACAGGATGTACTCAAATTAGCAATTTTAAAGTTAACTATAAAATTTCTAGAAGAGAATGCTCATGATACATACTGGGAATACTTCAATACATTAAGGACTTGTGATTTCATTGCTTTTGGTAGTTCTTCCAACAACACAGATAGTGACTCTTCTATAACTTAACAGATGGACCTCTGAGAGTTATTGGGACAGAGAAATTGATCACCCTGTGTCCAGACTAGTGATGAACTTCTTTGAGCTAATCCTCAGATAACAAGTCATTACAGGCCCATCCTTGAAGTAGTTTCAGCTTGACAGAACTTGCCTGTGCTTTTGCCGTACTGGCACAGCTTGTGTGAACTCTAGGTAAGCCCCACATTGTGATGAAATAGTAGAGTTGGTCTTGAGAGAAGATCATACTAGGGATCATTCCTGGGAATGGTTATTTTTATACATACATACATACATACATACATACATACATATATATGTATATATATACATACATATATGTATATATATATACACACACATATATATATGTAAACTTGGAGCAGTTAAGTGGTGCAGTGACTAGAGCACTAGCCCTGGAGTCAGGAGGACCTGAGTTCAAATGTGGCCTTAGAGATTTGACACTTACTAGCTGTGCGACCTTGGGCAAGTCACTAAACCCTAATGGCCCTCCAAAAAGCAAAAGAAACAAACAAAAAGACCAAATAAGATGTAGAATGAAACCTACTTTTTTGGACATGGCTAGTGTAGGAATTTGTTTTGCCTGACTATGAGTATTAGACACATGGGTTTTCTTTTTCTTTTTCTTAACTGTAGGTGGTGAGGAAGAAAATAAATGTTTGTTAATTTTAAAAACATAAAAAAAAAGTTGTTTTGGCTTTAGATTAGAAAGACCCAGTTCTGAAGAGCTCACTTCACATATTCTGCATATTATTTTGACTTTCTCTAGTGTAGGAAAGACTGTTTACTTACTGTATGCACATGCAGCACTGTAATCTCTACTCTATTGCACAATTTATGTTTTATAAGGTGATATTGTTAGAATTTCTCATTGTTAGAATTTCATACCTGAAGTTTTGGGAAAGGCAGCTTACTATTATATCTATGCATCTTTGGGGGTTTGAAGGAGAACTTTTATTCTTTTGATGGTATAAAGAGGAACTTTTTAAAAACCTAAGTTGGAAACTGCAACTATGTATAAAACTTCTGGAATTTGTTTTGGGGTTCTAGCAATAAAGCAGCATGGGCTAAGAATGCACTGAAAAAAAAAGTTCCTACTCATCCCTCAAAATTCAACTTAAATAACACCTTTTCTCCATGAATCCTCCCATCTCTCCCTCATTTGGTAATAACCTTTCCCTCCTTCCTTCCAGATCTGAATAGAAATTTGTTTGCACCTCCACTGTGCACAAATCCATCGCAGTAAGTGGCAAATGTGTCCTATTTCTCTTCTAGACGGTAAGACCCATGAGCACAGAGACCACGTCTTATCCTCTCCAGTACTGACATAGTGCTATGTACAAGGTAAGCAGGGAACATTCCTGTTGCATTACAGGCAGATATCCTTTTTTTTTTTTTTTACCAGATGTAAGAAGAAGCCCTATTTTCTCTGAATGGTCAGAATGGATACTGTTTAAAAGGATATAGTAATAAAATTTCAAATAATTTCCCAGCATGAATATTAGGCTAGAATTTTGAAGAACAGAAATAAGCCTTAAAAGGAAACATTATATTCTAAAGATGCACCATGACAAAAGGGCCACGGATGTTTTATGGGGCTGAGAGGAGCAGAGAAAATTCCAGAAGCCCAGGAAGGCTTGAGTCTGACGTAGGGAAGCCCAGCACATCAGGGAGTGATTAATGGAGCACCAGACAAAGCAAACCACTATATTCTTTCTTGTAGGACCTTTCTCCATATGCTTTAAGTCTTTTACTACTGATGAAATCATCAGCTTTATGGCATGCAGAGTACTTCAGAGTTGTTTGGAATCTGAAATAAATGCACCATGGGAAGCAGTAAATGTAGCTACAAAAATCCTGAGTGCACAAGCAAGCATCGAGGAAGCCAGTCTGGATCCCTAATTGTTAGCAGTGCTCCTTCCCCCTCTAATTATCATGTGTATACCTAGCTGTGAATGTGTTATTTCACCCAAGAAGAATATGCACTCCATGAGGGCAAGGATTTTTTTTTCCCCTTTTGGTCTTTATAGCCCCAGTGCCCAGAAGATCACAGGCATTTAACAAATGCTCATTGGAACAGACTAATTCAAAATTTTGCCTCTTCAGGAATTTCAGATACATCCCTAGCAAATAATTCCTGAGATCTAGGCATTCTAGAGTAATTTATTTCCAGACCTGGGCCTAGTGGTATGCAGCCATTGATTCTGTGGGCAGAGATAATACTTCCCAATAAAGGGAAAATGGGAACACAAGAGTGATGCTGTCACAAGATGTATTTAATCCTATAGTTTAGCATGGATGCCAAATCACTCTCATAGCATCAAAAGTAGGTAGACATAGATCCTTGAGGAAACTGAGGGGATTGGGACAGCAAGTGGTTAATTGTGGGAACTGAGTGAAAGTGACTGATGCAAGGAGTTTTTTCACAATTGTACATCTCAAGCAACCCATATGTCTTACCTGAAACCTGGCCCTGTACTGATCAACCCCTTATTGTTTCCTTGTTCTTTTGATTGTTTACAGACACTTGGGAGGAATGGTACACCTCTTTTTTGAATTCAGGGAATTGTATCTACTTGCTTTCCCCCTCCCAACTTGGAAAGTCCCTTTGATCCAATTAGAAATTAGGTCACTGAGCATGTATTAGATCCTTTTAATTAATTGGCCTTATTTGATGAATTGATTTTAATGTATAAAAAGTCTTTCTCCCCCTGTATTTGGGGTCTGGGCTTAAGCTGCACAGCTGTGGTCTCTGTTGAACTGTTGGGGTACACTGCTTAACAAATAGATATGCCTGGAAGAGTTAACTTTTGTTTCTTTGGTCATTTCATCTTTTACCCACTCTACCCTCCATGCTAGAACTATAGCTCTGGGGAGATGAATGGATAGAGAAAACACTTCCCTTTCCCTGCTATCACACACACACACACACACACACACACACACACACACACACACACACACACACACACACATTTCTGAGCATGCCATGCCTATACAAATTTGATGACTAGGATTAAATCCAAAGGAATTTTGGCTATCCTGAACTGTGTTGATGTTTTGACAGATCAGAAGGGGCTAACCTTACAATTCTGATATTAGATTAGCAATATCAAGCAATTTAGTTTTTAAGATGATGTATAGCAACATTTCTTAAGCCTTTCTCCTTTTCACCTTATGAGTCATTGTGTCTAATCTAGGAGGAAGCACTAAGCTGTCTTGTCCAACCTTCAGAAATATATCTGTTTTCTGGAAACAGGGTTATAACTAGAATTTCTACACCTGGAGCAAGTAGCACAAACTGTACCCAGGACAAGAGGCATAGGAAGGGCTAGGACATAAGAGACAGATTCCAGCACAGTGGGGTGAGATTATTGCTGGGACAGCCACTGTCAGGGTGAAGGAGAGGATGATGGGGGGGTGGAGGAGGCAGGAATCTCACCCCAACCCTCCCCTAATTTCTTCCTATTTCAACTAATTATTCTTGTTAACCAGGTGATAAGTTCTGTTGTTTCTATGATGTTGAAGGATTGTGAATGCTGTTAGTATCCTCTCAATTCAGTGCCCTGGGCAAAGACCCAACACAGAAGTCCTGATGAAGTTATTTCCTTATTTAGGTCTTCACAGTGATGACCAACAATAGAGAAGTACTAAGGCTGCCTGGCAATAAGACCAAATCAGTTCTGCAAATAACAGGTGGGGGAGAAGAATCAATAACTTGGTACACATACACCAGTACATATGCAGACTATGTTCTCAAAAAGCTGAAGTATTCCCCTGTAGGACTCTGCCAATAGGCAAATTTGACTTTAAAGTATTAAAGGAAAAATAATCCATTGTCCTTGTTCTTTTTACTCTTTGACTTCCTGTTTGCTTGTCATTTTCTTGTTAAAAAAGAATGTTTCCTAAATGTGAGTAAAAGAAAACAAAAAAGGTAAAGAATAAATCTGTCAATTGGTTGCTCATTAATAGCTTTAGAAAAAAAATTGGAGGGTTAGGGAACAATGTTTGTGCTGATGTTTATAACTAGGAGTTTTCACATTTATTCTAGCAATAGATCCTTGTAAATAAAATCAACACTCAACATTACAGGTTCATCTTGACCCTGGACTATGCCTACCTGTAAGACTGAGTTAATTCGCATAAACACTATACAATTCAATAATATAACAGTCCCTTTAAGCTGCAGGGCTGCACCTAGGGCTCTAGACCACCTCACCCCTCCCTCCCTTCCCTAACTCCCTATCCCTTATTCTGTCCTGCCCGCTCTCCTCTCCTCTCCTCTTCCTCCTTCCTCTCTCTCCCTCTCCTTCTCTCTCTCTCTCTCTTTCTCTCTCTCTCTCTCTCTCTCTCTCTCTCTCTCTCTCTCTCTCTCTCTCTCTCTCTCCTCTCTCTCCTCTTCCTTTCTCCTCTCTCTCTCTCCCCTCTTTTCATTAATGTCAGCTTTATATAACTTAGATTTAGCCATCTTTTGTTTCTAACATATAGGATGTTTCTTGATGGGTTTATTTACTTTTGTAGAAGAAAGGCCTAAAATACTGAGAGAAAATTCTTGTACATTTGCCTGGAAAATTTTCACTATACAGTGCTGAATACAGGGTTGGTAGATCTCAGTGATGTGAATGTAAAGAATTTACTATACTAAATAATAAAATGGTCCATACTAGATCATAGCAAAATGAATCACTATTTAGTGCCAAGTAGGGCACACAAATTATTCTTTACCATATAAATGCCAATAAAAGATATCAGTCTCTTGTAGGACATCCCAACCACTTCTCTAAGAAGCGTTCTCCTCCCAAATGAAATTGTTCCATTCAACAAACAAGTCTTAAATACCTACAGTCTGCAGACCACTCCACGTGGTGATGGTGGTGGGAGCTCCCCAAGGGTTGGGGCTGGCGGGGGTTGGGAGAAGAAGACAATGTAAAACTTAGATGAGATCTGATGCTTGCTCTTCCTAAAAGTTATGATCTAGGTACGGGACATGACGCAAATGTAAAGAAAAGGGATAAAAGTGACAGATATCAAGAAGAGCCTCTACCACATTCTCTACCATATATTATAGTCTAAATTCTATGTGTAGTATATATAGCCCAGTTCTATCAGTTTTTGAGTGACAAATGTGAACAAAATAGACATTTCTTTCCTTTCTAAAGACGAAAACCTGCAAAGTCCTACTTTGATGGGCATGAGGGATGATGGACAAAAGTGTTTATTTTTTTATGGTTTTCTATTTATTTCCTGACATACAGTTCAGGTTTAAGGATCAGTAGAAGCCAAAGGCTTGTTTAGTGCTTAGAAACAACACAACTGTATATTATGAAATCCTATTTAAGGAAGAAGGTTGGAAGGCTTGTTCGAACACACTGAACACCAGATACATCAAAATATGAAATTGAATATCTTAATGGATAGCAAATACTGTTATCAGTGTGAGATGCACAGAAGAATCAGTTGTCCAGGTGTGTTAGAGCAAAGGTCAAAATCAATATAAAATTGGAAGACAGGATACAGACTAGAAGAAGACACTGTTGATAATTGCAACTGGATCACCCAACTTATTAAAGCAAGCTGTTGACATTGAAAAATAGGAAACAGAGAAAGGTGGGAATGTTGATCTTGATTATCACCATTTCCTACAAAAGTTCACCTGATATAAATTGGAAGACTAAACTTTTGCTTCCTTGGTCATTTCATCTTTCACCTGCCATACCCTCCATGCTAGAACTATAGCTCTGGGGAGATGAGTAGGTAGAGAAAACACTTCCCTTTTCCCACTACCACACACACACACATTTCTGAGCATGCCATGCCTATACAAATTTGATGACTGCGTGCTAGGGTTAAATCCAAGGAACTTTGGTTATCCTGAGCTATGTTCATGTTTTGAGAGATCAGAAGGGGCTAACCTTACAATTCTGATATCAGATCAGTAATACCAAGCAATTTAATTTTTAAGATGATGTAACAACATTTCTTGTCCTGGGAACAAGTCCTTTCCACCAAGCAGAAGTATGATGGCAGTCAGGGGCAACAATGATTTAGAATATAAACTCATTTGTAAAACATTAAGCAGGATGATAGAAGAGAATTATAAGCAATACCACCTGGTTGAAACAATGAAAAATAGTAGAAGAAAAAATAGGCCTACAGGAAGCTTGGCATGGGCTCCAACTAAGAGAACATTAAGCCAAGAGCATTCATGAATGAAAATGGAATGATAGCAAGCAAGCTGTAGCATTAATCCAATGGTGAATAGATGCAGGAATTTGTATAAGGGCATCCATATATAAGCCATCACAAAAGAAAGCAGAGCAGTTCTATAGCAAAAACCAGGGATAGTGATAGACAGCCCAAAGTGTACTGGGACCTGTGGTGTGTTAAAGACCCAGAGGAAGGCCTCTGGCATGTTGCATAGGAGTGAAAGATCTATGAGACAGCACAAACAAGGATCACACAAAAGGTGTGGCAATCAGTGGAGGTGGAAGGGCTGTCCACATTGAGGAGATCACTAATCTCTTGAGATATTTAAGTATAAAGAAAATAACTGTAACTCAACAGGCTACCCCAGGTTGGGATACAATAGATGATGGGCTACAGGCTCTGGGAAACCTCTTGAACTCTGACTGAATCTTCCCACTGGAGGAGGCATTTGCCTGAGACCATGAGCCTTTCATTACAGCTAGGCCCAAATCTCTGTTATCTTAACCTAGCCTAGCCCTCCATTGTCCAGATACTTCCCATCCTTGATCCAATCAAAATATCTATACCCAAACTACTTACCTTTAAACTAGCCTAGTCCTCTATTGCTGGTCACCTCCAGGTAGCCTTCAGCTATTTCCCACCCTTAATCCCATTCCTGGAGTCTGACCCCAGTCCTGGTCAAGATCCTCCTTAGACTCCTCAAAACCCTTCCCAAACCCCTCCTCTAGACCACCTCTAGATCCCTCCCACAATCTTTCTGTCTATAGGATCCATCTTGCCTCCAGGCAGGGACTGAGAGTAATCTAGGGCAGACTCTGTGTCAGATTATTCTGGCCTGCTTGTCAATACATGCTTCACAGACACTCGGGCTCCTTAAGAGTCTGCCCATCTTTAATAAACTTTGCTTTACTTTGACCGAGAGGACTTGAGTCGAATTCATTCAGCAGGACCCAGGTGTTGGCATTTTGGGGTCTTGCACACCCCCAAACCCTAAATCTCAATGTTATTTAAGTATAAAGAAGAAAACTATAACTCAACAGGCTCTCCCAGGGTTGGGATCCAATAGGGACACAGGTTACAAACAACAAAGCAGGATAAAAATGTGGGGGGCGGGGAACAGGGTGAGAAAGTAAAATAAAACCTGCATTATAATAAATTTTTGTTTAGTTCTGTTATGTTGCCATGGTCCAGAAATGCAGTACGAGTCTATTCCAAGTAAGAGCTCAAGATGAGTGGTTTCTACTATCTTATAAGGCAAATCACCTAGAAGTAATACACTGGTTTCTGACTGTTTTATCTACCAACAAAGCCCCCTTTCTCCTTTCCCACAGTAAGTGGAAAATTGGAAAATGATCTCTCTCATCTGGTGGGAGTAGCTGATATCTGTCCATTCTAAACATATATACCAAATTATATACCTCAACAGGGCCGCTCATATGTTTCAAATAGCCAGAGAAAATACAGGGACGGGCAGGGTAGCTTTATAGTATTAATTTAGGGAAAGTTGTGGCTTTTTTTTTTAAGGAAAGGAGGGTGAAAAAGCTGATGTAGCTATGTCTGTTTTTCCAAACAGGAGCTGGAAGGCCCGAGTTGGTGGTGGGAACATTCTGTGATGGCTACCCTTCCCTTCTTAACAATAGCTTCTTCCCCTCTCATTCCTCTCAACCTTTAATCCAAAGAGTAGCTCGGGTCAGGTGAGAGGACGATAATTTCAGTCCCTGAGCGAAATAAGAGGACAAAGGCTCCTATGGTCACTTTATTTTCTGACATTGAGGAGATTTTGTCACTTTACTTTGGGAGGATAAAGGGGCTGTAGGTGTCCTTGTGTGGGAGTGAAGAAGGTCACAGAAGGAGAGCAACTACAGACTCAGAAAAGGATCACTAGGAATTGGCCTGGCTGGACAGCATAGGGCAGGTATAAAAAGGGCCTTATAAATAAGGAAATGGTTTCTTGCACATACGGTGCCTCAGTGATGACAAAGCTTTCTCCCACAGGGTCTCATATGAGCCTTCTGATGATCTTATGAGGTTGGGCAGGTAAGGGGCGGGGGGGGCATCAGTCAGAAACTCCCAGTGTGGGAATTCCCTCCTATGCAGATGGGCATCTACTCTAAAACAACTGCCTAGAACTCCCTGAGAGATTACATGGCCTGTCCAGAGTCACACTTCTTCAATTCTGACATTTTAGTCACATAGCCATTCTACAGAAATGGAAACTGAGTCTTAGAAAATTAAGGACATATCTAAAGAAGCTCCCTAGAACCTATGACCCCGCTGGGTCTGAAAATCCTATTTTTACCAGCAGTGTTTGGTTTGGAAGCCTTTAAAGAAACAGAAACGGTGGTGACTCAAATGTTAATCTTGAGCAACTGGGAAATCCTAGGTTGGAGCTTTTATCTCCAGCCTGATCCAGGACTGGAGTGGGGGGAAGGAAACTCTAGAAGGTGGTTTCTCTAAATACCACTTGAGGGCAGACTTCCATCAACCTGCAGACTGTATTGAGACCATGTTTTTCTTTAATTTTTGGAAGGTATCTAAAAGGAAAGGGGGAAGAAGGAGGACCTTTTTTTCTCCTCCTCTGATGTGGGTGGACACTCATCTAGTGTGTTCATTTTTGTTTTTAAAGAAAATAAGACATTTAAAAAATAAACTTAATTTGTATTTATGGACAAGAAACATGGAGACTCCAAGTCGTTCTCAGAACCCATGGCCCCAAGGCATGGCAAGTTAGCAGCACCTCCCACCACTTCCTGCTTGGGCACCAGTGTGGGCACCTCCAGCCCAGAGCCTAAGGAGAGGGAGGGAGGGGCTGTAGGATGCTCAGAGGGAAAGCACAGGTGGAAGCCTTTGGGGCCTGGGCGAGGGGCTGGGAGGAAATCAGCTGAAATCTTGGGTTTAAAACCGTACCAATGATTTTCTGCTTCCAAATGCTCTGGGCTAGAAGAGGCACTGGCCCCAGAGGACCCACTTGAGAAGTGCTGTAACTGAAGGCAAGTTTTTATAAAAGGCAGGATGCGGGCATAGATACATTGAAATCATGTTATCACTCACAGCGGTTCCAACTTCAGAGAGCGAAAAGCTCAGTGAAGGGAGTCCTGCTCTTCTCATGTCAAGGCGGGGCGGGGCAGGGAGGAATGGGATATGTCCCTATACATTTTGGCGATCTTTTCAAGTTTCTTTTTTTGAAAAGTAAGGTCGCCTTACACTTGGGGTTTTCTTCTAGTGGGGCCAATACGGTACAGCCTAAAACAAAAACTTTTCAAGAAACTCTAGCATTTGGCCATTGTGGGACCAGGAAACTTTTCAGGACAGGGAACACAATCCAAAGCTTAATCAAGTGCAGTATTGTGAGGAGGCCAGGGTGTGTAGGAGGACGTGCCAACTGCAGGCCCAAGTAAGCGGATCCAGCAGGCCCGGATACACCAAAGGTCAGCCTCTTAGACTGGGAAACCTGGATCTCGGATGGAATTGCACTTTCCTGGACAATGAGGCCAGTGACAGTGAGTCTGCTGAGGGGTCTGAGCACGGATCAGCTCCTCTGGCAGCACACACAGGGAGGCTCTGGGACATTTGGGAGTTTGCTGAAAATGCCAGTGAACTTGAACACTGCATCAAACCTTCCACAACCTTCCCTTTGTCTAGCTCCTCTCACTGCAAGGATGTCTTACCCTGCCACAGAGGGCACGGCCTTACCATTTATTAAATTTTCAGCAGATTAAGAATCCCAGAGACATTTTTTCAGAGAAAACCACTGCTAGGAAAATAGAATCAAAGCCAGTACTTATCTATAATACTTATTTGTAGGCCTGTGACGGCCTGCAAATTTGCCACCTTCTGTCTGTGTGTTAGGTTTGAGAGGCGAGAGAGAGAGAGAAAGAGAGAGAGAGAGAGAGAATGGGAGAGGGAAAGAGAATCGCTTCAAACTAGAGAACTAAGAAAGATAAGAGGATAATAATTTTGAGTCTGGGGTGTGTGTGTGTGTGTGTGTGTGTGTGTGTGTGTGTGTGTGCACGTGCACACGCGTGTGCACTGGAGGGAGGGCGATAAGGGTAAAAGCGGAATAAATGGGAAAAATGCCAAGCCTATTATGACATCTTTGAAAGGAGGAGTTCTGAGTTTTCCCCAGTGTCTAACAGGACCTGATAGCTTTCTAAAGTGATTTTCTGACCATAACATTATATAATATAATCTGCACAGGTGCCTAAAACCAGAAAGGGTCAGTAGGATAGAAAAGATTTCTCCCTCTTTCAGATACTCTCATGTACTGGGAGAAGGAGGGATATGTGCTGGGCATGGAGGGGGCATTTAATAAATGATTGCAAAATACAATTGGCTGATACAAAAAGATGAGGAAATCATGTAGAATCAGTGAACAAAGAGGACTCGCAAATGGAAGACGTCCCAGTGTAGTTCTTTATGTTACTCTGGTCACAGTCAGTGAAAATGTTGAGATGCTCTGGCTTTAAGATTCCCTGAGATAAAAAGGAGTTTCCATTTTCAAGAAATGGGCATCTGAGCATATTTCCATTTTCAGAAATGTTAATATCATTGAGCAGATGAGTTGTGGCACATTGGTCAACACCGGCTTCTGAAGAATTAAAAATGAGCCCTGCAGAGAGGGCCGTGGAATGGATAGAGCTGCATTCTGTAACCAAGAAGGAACTTTGAGGAAGAGCCAGAAGAGAGGATGGATGTCATCAGGAAAATGTATGATTGAGGTGGGGGGGGGGAAGAAAGAAAGCTTGAAAGAAGCAATGTGGCATACAGAACTGGCCCCAGTGTCAGGAAGAGCTGGGTTAAATTCTCAGTGCTGACACACACTGACTCTGTCACTTAATGTCTCTGTGTCCAAGACATCTCAGATGATATGTCACTGAGCAGGTACAATTCTGACCTGATTGGGGGAAAGGGGAGTGAAGCCCTCCCTCACTGGATTCCCTCTGGAATAAAATCATAAGCCTGATCCAAAAAAATGAAAAAGAAAAGAAAAAGACGGGCTCACCAAGTAGCAAGAGTGTGGGATTATGGTGGATGGTGCAAGGGCTTCACTGGTACCCTCCTGATGTCAAGTGAAAGCAAGAAGGCTGCCGGCACATTGTACTGGGCAGACTTCTCTATGCTTCCATAAACTTAGGTGCCACGGTGGTAAACTTATGGAAGAGTCACACGAGATGGGCCACTTTGGGTGGGTCCCAACGTAATTGTGGGAGGGAACCTCCAGAAAGAGAAGATCAAATTCTACATCTAAGTGAAATATGTGAGTATTATTTAGACATAAAATAGAGGAAGGGAAGAAAACTTTATATAGCACAAATTTGGATTGTCTTACAAGCTAATCAAGGTAACTTAAGGGTCACCCTTTATTTTTAAAGAAGACAAAAATAAGTCACAAAGAGGTTAAATTACTTGACCAAGGCAATGAGTATTACAGCCATGTTGAACCAGACTCCAAATCTAGCCTTTAAACCTGACTGATTCAAAGAATTAAAAAAAAACAAACAAACAAACCCATTTTACTGGGGCAGCTAGGTGGCATACTTAAAAGAGCACCAGCCCCAGAGTCTGGAGGACCTGAATTCAAATCCAACCTCAGACACTTAACATTTACTAGCCTTGTGACCTTGGGCAAGTCATTTAACCCCAATTGCCCTGCCTTCCCCCCTCCAAAAAAACTCCAAAAAAAAGTTTTACTGATACTTTTTTTACATCACTGACCTCATTATGTTTTTCTCCACATCTTACCCCTTAAACTTTCCCTTTGTAGAAAGGATACAGGTGTTTACTAAATATCTATTATGCACTAGGTATCACACTTAGCATTTTAATAAATCTGATGTTTACAACAGCATGGAAGTAGGTTCTATTATTATTCCCACTCTACAGTTCAAGAAACTAAGGAAAATAGAGGCTAAGTGTCTTGCCTGGGTTCACAAAGCTAATAAGTGTCTGAGGCTGGATTTGAATTCAACTCTTCCTGATTACAGGCCCCGTGCTCTGGCCACTGCTCCTCCTAATTGCTTCTTTTATCAAAGGAAAAACCCCACTGAAAACCAGTGAACATAGCCTCCACGTATGTGTCATTCTGAACCCTCAGCTTCCCACCTCTCTACTAAGAGTACAGAAGTGTGCTTTATCATCTTTCTCCTAGGACCATGATTAGCTACTACATTTTCATGTGTCTGTTTTAACATTTTTGCCACTTAGAAGAACATGAAGCACTGTTTTCTGTGTCCCCTGATGAAACTGGAGAGAGAAATTGTATAGAATTTAAGTAGTATGTTATGGTTTTATAAACTATAGATGGTCACTAAAGATCTGTCCAATTCCAAAATTCTGTGTCTGTGAATTAGACTTTTTTCTCCTAGATTACTATCAGCATTAGGAAAGATCCATCACATCTAGCCCACAGGAAAACACCAAGGTTTGGACACTTCTGAGAGAATGTTGGCTTTTAGTAAGTTGATGTAGAGAGTATTATCCAAAGCATAGAAAAATATTCCCTACTTCAATTTTTAGAAATTGGGAAATTTATACTTTGGTCTACAAAGTATGACACTTACTGATTTCCCCTTAACTGAAC
Source organism: Gymnobelideus leadbeateri (assembly GCA_011680675.1). Classification (NCBI taxonomy): domain Eukaryota; kingdom Metazoa; phylum Chordata; class Mammalia; order Diprotodontia; family Petauridae; genus Gymnobelideus; species Gymnobelideus leadbeateri. The sequence continues at coordinate 418,299 of WOXC01009733.1, forward strand.
TATTTCCTACATCTAGCTATGGAGAGAAGGAAGTCAGATAAACCCCTAAGTGCTTAAGACTCAAGCCAACTAGGTGTGACAAGTTTTCTTATAGGCAGGCAATCTTATACACACATTAACATTGCATTATTAATGGGGAAAACTAGAACAAGTAAGGAAGAGGGGGGTTTTGGCAGCTATCGCTGGCTGTTCACAGTGTTACACAACACTGTGCATGTCCCATTCAGGACATGCCAGGAGCTATCTGATCTTATTCTTACTCTAGGGTTCCATTTTCCTATTCTGATCTTATCCAGCATCTGCTTGGGTGATGGTCCATAGTAAAAAAAAATGTAGATCTTTTCAAGACGTCATGTCTCATGTATTTCATCTATAATCAAACATAGGGTCTGGGCTTACATTGGGAAAGGAAACAAATTCCAGATGTTCTAATTGCCCTGAATTAAGAATTTTGTTGGTGTTTTTCACTAAGATATTCTCCCTCCCTCTCTCCACCCCATCTCATTTGTCAGATAGAATGGCATTAAGAACACTCATCCCATTAGTTCAGCCTGTATAGTGTCTCAACGGAAACTCAACTTTCTTTCTATTTGATTGGATTTTCTGGGCACTAAGGTCATATAGCAAAGGTCTTGCTGTTTTAGCATTTATAGTGAAGTCCTGACTAAATGGTTATTTCAGCTGTGGTGCCCCTTACTGGGGCCACAAACCAGGAAGGGATGAGAACATGGTGTTCTTGTACAGTGTCACACATTTCAAGGATTCTTGTTGCTATTTGGCTGACTGCATCACTCACTTGGGTGGGACACTCCGATCCTGTACTTTCAATGAGGGAATCCTGTTTTCCATGGCAGAGTAAAAGCTTTTCAGGGAGCAAAGACTCAGGAATTTTCAAAATCAGCTCTCAGAACATTGCCAATTGAGAACCAGGTACAACCAAGTCAATTATCTGGGCTTAGAAAAGCCAGAGGTAAATAAAAGTCACAAGTAATCCCTAAATTTAGTAGTTATTGGTTTCAACTTTCATCTCTGCAAACATTAAAAATTAAATAAAATCAAAGCTGTTATCAAGTATCAGAATGAAACACTGGAATGAAATATTTTTGTCTTCTCCTTTTCACTATGTATATTAATAAATTACAAAACAGGGAGAGGGGAAGATCACCAGGAAGAGAAAGGATACAGTGAAGTCAGAGGCATGGATTATCAACCTTTGGACAATGGACCATTTAGAACAGGCCTCTCTAGATTCTTTCTATATTCCTGATGACTGAACCTGGAACTCCCAGCTCTACTACTTTTAACCTGATTTGTTTGACCTTGGACAAGTCCGTTCAAATTTCTGAGCCTCAGTTTCCTTATCTGTAAAATGAGTAAAATGCTGAACTTAAAAAAAGAAGTTTTACAGATGCCTTTTGTTTTAACATCTCAATTGTTTCTAGATAGAACTTCTTCATCCTCTTGCTTGGCAAGCCTTCCTTCCCTTGTAACAAAGAAAAGCAGTTAAGCAAAAATAGTCAACACAGTGCCTGGGTCTCACAGGGTATATGTCATCCTAGAACCCACAGGCCCCTACCTCTTCAATGAAAGGACAGTACATTTTCTTTTCTTTTCTCAGGGAATGGTATTGGTTGTTATAAAGGGTTTTGTTTTGTTTTTTAATGCTTGTTGAATTCAAGGGGGAGGAAGAGGAGGTAGGGGACCCAGATGATCTGAAGTGTGCCTTCCAGCTTTAAATCCTACAATCCTATGGATTAGTCACCACTTTGATCACACCTCAATAAGGGCCCAATGGTAGACAAAGTCCATTTCATTGTAAATTACTTTTTATTCTTTTTTGGGATAGCAAGAATTATAAGACAGTGCTAAACACTGTAGGGAAAGAAATGTTTATTAAAGTATAAGGAAAAGATGCTATGTCTTTTTTCATTAATCAAAGACCCTTCTCACTCCTAGTCTTGAACATTTGGATCAAGAAATCACTAAGGGGGGCAGCTAGGTAGCACAGTGAATAGAGCACTGGCCCTGGAGTTAGGAGGACCAGAGTTCAAATCTGGCTTCAGACACTCGACACTTACTAGCTGTGTGACCTTGGGCAAGTCACTTAGCCCCAATTGCCTTGCCTCTCCCCCCTCATGCCCCTCCAAAAAAGAATTCACTAAGCAAAGAAGTTTAAGGTTTAACTCTGGCAAGGTTTTTTTAGACTCTGTTGAGGTCAAATTTCAAGGATTCACCTTAAAAACTACATTCTCATAACTGTATCTAGGCAAATTCAATAATAAAATGGAAACTAAAACTAAATTATCAACTACCCTGGGCAGTGCTTCCCAACAGTCAGTTTCTTCTGAGAAACTGGAAAAAGGAAATCCTTTACCCAGTCACTGGGCTAAACACTGAAAGAAGTCGACACATGGAAATTCTGATGTTTGTTCAAGGTTCTTTTGGAAGGAATTATAAGCTATCCCTTAAGAGCTGGCCTCATATGTGTCAAGTGAGAATTCCTGATCTCAGTCAGAAATCACCTTCCAAAAAGCCCTCAAAATACCCCTACCTAACGAGTGAAACAAGACACTATAACACAAAAAGTAGGAACATTTTTTTTCTTTCCTGATATTAGTTGACACAGGATAAAGAAGGCTTTTTGGCAGGGAGTGGCCTGATAATTTATTCCATGTGAAAAAAAAAAGGTGAAAATAAGGAAAGCATATGAATAGTTATGGGAGACAGAGAGCTAGAAATCAGTTTAGCAATTAAAAGGAAAGCTCTAAAGTGATTTTTAAAATGTACTGGGGATGTTGTTGAGAAGTCAGTTCAATTCAAACATTTATTGAGTCTCTAATATATGTCAGAAGAGGGGTAATATGGGATGGTGGATAGAGTTGACCTTGGAATTAAGAAAACCTGAGTTTGGGGCGGCTAGGTGGTGCAGTGAGTAGAGCGCCAGCCCTGGAGTCAGAAGGATCTGAGTTCGGATCCGGCCTCAGACACTTAATGCACACACAAACACAAAAACCTAGCCGTGTGACCTTGGGCAAGTTACTTAACCCCAATTGCCCTCCAAAAAAAAAAGGAAAAAGAAAACCTGAGTTCAAATCTAGCCTCTGATACATATGAACCATGTGACCAGACAAACCACCTCAGTAATCCAAGAAATTCTCTAAGCCTATAAATGACAAAGGAGATGCCGATTTGCATCAACGTAGGAAGTTTCCACATTGGAGGCCCCATGCACATATGAAAATTCACAGACCTGGACCATATGCAAGGCTCAGTGGATTAAGAATTCAGTTACAATGAAATGAAAATATTCTGCCAGGTTTTCCTTTTTCTTTAGAAACTTTGGGAAAAGGGATAATTTGAGGTACTCCTTACTCATCACCTTCTGGCAACAAAAGAATTTAAGGATTCCCTCAGTTTTGAAAAAAATATATATATATAAAGAATATTTCTGGCATCCCCAGTCAAGCATGTTCTCAGGGCCACCTACAGCTTCTTCTTCTTTCTTTCCCCCAGGGGACATTCATCCTGATAACTATGAAACTGCACTGAGCTTTATAAATATCATGGTGCATAGATATCAATAGTGCTCAAATATCACCAAATATAATTACAGAGTGAGTGAGGATATAATCTTCCAGAATCATATGGAGGCAAATTAAAAGTAATTTTTCCCCACTTGATCAACCTGTCTGGGCAATTCCTTTGTTCTCTGGGGCATATTTACCAAGGAGCTTTAAGATTGGGGGTGGCACCAAAGTGCCAGTTGGGGAGCCAATTTACTAACTGCCTACTGTCATCTCCCAACAAAGCATGAATGATTACTGCCAGAGCTATCTTCCACATGTTTATTTCTATACTGGGAGTAGGTCACCACCATACTTTTATTGCATTAATACCTGGTCCTTAGCCCTGAAAAGCCCTATATTATGCAAGTTGATTCTGCTTTATTTGATGAGTATCAAGTACCTGTTATTTGATACTAATCAAAAATTCCAATTAAAAGAAGAAAGAACAGAACATGAGCCAAGGCTTTTGAAAGAATGCTACCCAACTTATTGCCTGTGTGACCTTGATTGAGCAAGCCACTTCTTTCTAGGGCTCGATTTCCTAAAAGCAGGAGCTGGACCAGATGACCTCAAATCCTTTTTAGCTCACAGTCAATCAATGAACAAGCTTTCATTGGGCACCTACTGTGTGCCACCATTTCACTAGGTGCCAGAGATATAAAGATGAAAATAGGACAGTATCTATGAAACCCATAGGAAAAAACACAAATAATACATCATTCTCCAATCCCCCTCCTCTGAAAAAGGACGTTTAGTCTTTTTTTTTCTGATTGCTTACAACGGTAGGAACCAAATTCTGGCACTTCAGTGGGTCTGTGAAGGAGACTTCTGGGTCATGTGATAAACAAGAGAGAGGATGGGACATTTTCTTTGATCTCATTGATCTCCCAACCTTCTCCAAAACAGAAATTATGCACCAAAGATAAAGAAATTTCAGCTGTCCATGATTTAGGACACCTGGAATCTAAAAGAAGGTTAGAAACAAACAAATCCTACCAATCCACGAACTGACTTCTACACCAAGCTCACTCAGAACCCCTTCTCCACACTCTACACTCCCCACAATGATGCTGCATAGCTTACTGACATGGACTCAGAACACATTCAACCCTACACCCCATCTCCCCTTCCTCTTTGGAGGGTCACTGAGATCTACTTGGGCCAGGACAGATAGCTAGCCCTCCAGGCTCACTGGGACTGTACAACCAGCTACAAAAGATCTCTGGAGGGGATCCTGGAACAGAAGGAGAGGGACAGGACATGTGTCTGGGCTGGATGTAGAGCTCACCATCATATCCCACATTCTGCTATTCCCATGCCACTGCCCCCCTCTCATTCCAGTGCAGCCTTAAGGAACCATACCATAAAAGTCAACACAATAGAACCAGTGTGGCAATTCTCTGACCTGCTCATCCTAAGCCAAAGAACTGAGGAACACAAGGAACAGGACAGGACACCCAAAAGACACTTGAGGCAAAGACCTAGGCTGTAGTGTTCCATGAATTGCCCAGCATGGGAGAAGGCTGAGATGCTTTGAGATTCTAGGAGAGAATCAGATACTCAAAAAGTAGGTAACAGGAGAAAATAAGGAAAAAAAGACTGAAATTACTAAAGATCTCAGGAAGAAGAAAACTCAAAGATCTTGAACAGAAGCAAATAAATCAATAAGGAACTCGTTAACAGCAGAAAGAAACATGGCCTCCAAATGAAGTAAATGAGTTCAGGCATCTATGAAAAAATACTGTAAAACAAAGGAAAATGATCCAACACTTGATGAGACAGTAGACTTTATGGAATTTGAGAACTTGGAACCACAATACTCTGTTCCTGAGTGGTACAAGAGAGAAATGGGAATTGTTAAGATCAGAATTTATAGCCTGTACTGCAAACATAATGGAGAGAATAGAAAAACTGGAATCTGCAACGGGGAATGTCACCAAAGAAACAAGAGAGCAATATATTGGGAATGCAAATATACAGAAGTGAAAGACAATTGAAAAGAAGAAAAGTGGGGGGAAAAAAGAACATTAGGAAAAAATATAATATGTAGGCAAAATATATTGATCTTGAAGATAGAATGCATAGAGAAAACCTAAGAATCATGAGTCTCAAGAAGAATATGACAGGTCAAAAACTTTTATACCATAATGCATGAAATGATAGAATTGCCCATAATTTCTGCACATAGAAAATGAAAGAATTCACAGATTATCATCAGAAAGCAAAAACATAAACAAAAACAAAATAAGCAAAATCAAGGCCATAAACTCCAAGATACATAATGGCTAAATTTAACAATTCAATTAAAAAATGACAAGTTTTTCAACTTGCATTTTAGAAATGCAAGCCATCAGGAGAAACGTCTTCAAATACAAATGAAAGAAAATTCAAACAACACAAGACTATTCTGCACCCACCAGAAAATTTAAGAGGGGATGGAATAGTGTGTTCTTAAGAGCAATTGAGCTCAGAGTGTAACACAGGTAGATCTGCCTTGCAAATCTGAGCTGAACCATAAATGAAAAAGGATAGGTATTCTGTGATAAAGAGGTCTTTGAAACATTTTTAGAAAGAAAACTGGATCTGAAAAGATTATTTGCTTCTCAAACACCCCAAACATCAGAAATGCAGGAGGAATGGAAAGGAGCAGCCAAAGACAGCTATAGCAACAGAATGACAACAAACTAGACCGATAAGAGACTTCTTTCTAAATGTACACAGGGGATAGCAGCAGAAAGCTGATGGAAGTACAATGAAGAGGTAAGCCTGAAGCATTGAGGACAGAATTTGGCAATACCCTGCCTACAGGTCAACTGATGTATTGTTTTGTTTGTGATATAGAAGTATACCTAAAAAGGAGGGAGGGGAGGCAGGGTGACAGGGAGGAATATATAATGTGCTATGGTCAAACTGAGGGATAGCAATGAAGGAAAGATAACCCATGAGGTCTCAGTAAGAAAAAAAGCCAGCAAGGAAGTGTGGGAGGAAGAAGGTAGGATGGAAAAAAATGGGAAATGAAGGGGTATCTGATTTGGTGGTGAGAGGGAGTTCTATTAATGAATGCTCCTATAGATGAAAAGAATTGATCTGTAAAGGGGTGCTGGGTGTGGTCTGAAGGATTTGGTGCTTGAAAATTCCATCTGTTCTACCTCAAGAGGGAAGGAGGTAGAACTTGAGAGGGCAACTAACAGTTACAGAGCCAGAGGGCATGGATTCCCCCAAAGAGATCCTGAGGCAAATAGGGAAAAAGGTAATGGGGGAGGGTAAAGATGGTAGATGAAAGGTGCTATCATGGGGTAATATCCTCTCTGTCATGTGAAATAATCAGCACTGTTCCAAGAGTAAGGCATAATGGAAAAGAGGAATCCACAGGGCAAGTTCTGAAAGGCAGTGGCAGAAACTACCTAGAGAGGAGGGTTTAGAAGGGATATCTTGGAAGTTTCAATTACGAGAGGAATACAGAGAATAGAGAGTCTGTATTTTTTTTTTTTTGAGAATAGAGAACCTGGATAATTATAGGGGTCATGAGTCAGAGAATGTCTCTGAGAGGATCAATAAAGAAAGGGAGAGAAATCCTCAAAAAATAAAATTAAATAAAATTATAAAAAATTATGAAATATTTTATAAACATGTTCTAGAAATAGAAATATTTTATAAATAAAATTTTATCATTTATAAAAATTATAAAATAATATTTTTAAAAAACCAACAACTAAAGACATATACTGGTTAAAGGAGAAGAGAGGGAGAAGAAATCTCCTTGACTAAGAGGGACAAAGGTGGGGAAGAATTCTATAACCAGATAAAAGCAAGAAAGAAAAAGGAACTAACAAATAAAACCTCAAAGGGAAAGAGGTTACAAACAAGAGGAGGGAATCAGAGGTAAGGTGAAGTGAACCAATGGGAATAGGGTCATTTAAAAAAAAATAGATTAAGGTAAAATAATTGAAAGAAAACAGTATTGAAAGAAAAAAATCTTAACTTAAAAAATTCTAATATTAGAGACAAATGTAGGAAAATATAAATCTAACTTTCATAACTTCAAATGTGAATTGATTGAATAATTCAATAAATAATAAACAAATAATTCAACAAAACAAAAAAGTGTGATGGGTTGGATGAGAAAATAAATCCCTACAATTTATTGCTTATAAAAAACAAACAAACAAACAAAAAAACAAAGATTGAATGGGGGTGGTGGCAAAGTATAGGTGGTAACCTAGCTGAACTCTCCCAATACTCCCCTATGAACAACTTTAAAATAAGTCCTTAAATCAAATTTTGGAGAGGCAGAGCCAACAAAAGGTCAAAGTGAGACATTTTTCCAGCCTAACAAAACTGAGGAGGTTGGCAGGAGAGGTCTGTGAAATAAGGATGGGAGCTGTCCCAGAGTGTAGAAGGAACACTAGGAATGGGCCTTGGAGGTAGGCTGCTATAGTGGTGGCAGAAACAGCAGCTTAGGAGGCTCTCAGCTTAGAGATGGTAAGGGGTTAAGACAACAGGTCAGAAATAGATTACAGGGGACCATTTCCTAGCACTGGGGGAAACGGGTATGGACTGGCAACTTTATTGTCCATAAATAGCTCTGGGTCACAGTTCAAGGGTGGAGAAGAATACTTGTGGTTGTTCACAAGGGAGCAGGGGCCCTGGTCGTAGTTCCAGGGTAGAGAGGAGCACTAGCTTTATGGCTGAAGGAGAGCAGGGGACCTGGCCATAGTTCCATGACCAAGAAGAATGCTAACCCTTGTGGCCACAAGGGAACAGTGACTCTTACTGGGTAAACAACAGAGTTCAGACCAGAAATGCAGTAACCACACCTCTCTCGAGATCACACCACCTGGGAAGCACCAAAAACTTGCAGAACCCCACAAGTAGTTCTGAAAACAGCAGCACAAAAAAAGCCTGAAGCTTGAGACAATACCTTCCCACACCAGGGTGAGCAGAGCCCAACTTTAACATAAAGTTCAAAGTTAAGAAATGGATTGGAAAAAAGAACAAACAACAAAAAGACTCTGATCATAAAAATCTACTACAGTAGCACAGAAGACCAAAACATAAACCCAGAAAACAGTAATATGACAACAGCTACGAGCAAAGCCTCAAAGAAAAATGCTAATAGGATCCAAGCCCAACAAGAATTCCTAGAAGAGTTAAAGAAAGACATAACAGCAGTAGAGGAAAAACAGCTAGGTGGTTCAGTGAATAAGTGCTGGGCCTTGAGTCAGGAAGACCTGAGTTCAAATTTGGCCTCAGACACTTAATAGCTGTGTGACCTTGGGCAAGTCACCAAACCTCTATTTGCCTTAATCCATTGGAGAAGGAAATGGCAAACCACTCCAGTATCTTTGCCAAGAAAACCCTGTCAACAGTGTATGGTCCACATGGAGGAGGGCATCCATATAAGTTTATTATGTTGGAATGATTTCCATCCCTGCCCACCACCTCTGGGAAAAAGGAAAAAAAAATACATATATATATATATATATATATATATATATATATATATATATATATATATATATATATATATGGATGAGAAAGAGAAAAGCACTAGGAGAAGGGGGAAGGGAGAGGTAAGAGGTAAAGAGGTAGAATGGGGGAGACTTTCTCACATAAAAGAGGCTTGCAAGGAAGAGCTTTTATAGTAAAGGGGAAAACCAGGGTGGGTAGATACTCTCTCTCTCCCTCTCTTTCTTTGGGTATAGAAATTACCCAATAGGGAAATAAGAGCAGAAATATTGGGGGGGAGTGGAGGGAATGATGAAAGGACAAGTGGATTAAAGGAGACGGTGTTCAAAAGTAACAGACTTTTGAGGAGGGACAGCATAAAAAGAGAGAAGGATAAACAGAAGAAAATAGGGTAGAGGGAAATACTAAGTAATCTATTATAACCATGAATGTGAATGAGATGAATTTATCCATAAAACAGAAGCAGATAGTAGAATGGATTAGAAAGCAGAATACAATATGCTGTTTACAAGAGATACATTTGAAACAGAAAAGCACATAGAGTCAAAATAGAGGGCTAGAGCAGAATCTTTTATGCTTCTCTCACAGTAAAAAAGGTAGGAGTAGCAATCATGATCTCAGACAAAATAAAAATAGTCCTAATTAAAAGAGATAATCAGAGAAACTATATTTTGTCAAAAGGCACCATAGACAATGAAATAATATACAAAGTTTTTGCAGCAAATTTCTCCAAAAAAGACTTCATTTTTCAAATATATAGGAAACTGAGTCAAATTTATAAAAATAAGAGTTAATCCTTAATTCATAAATGGTCAAAGGATATGAACAAACTTCAGAAGAAATCAAAGCTGGGGTGGCTAGGTGAAGCAGTGAGTAAGAGCACCAGCCCCAGAGTCAGGAGGACCCGGGATTGGTTCCAGCCTCAGTTACTTAGCACCCACACATAAATAATAACTAGCTGTGTAACCTTGAGCAAGTTACTTAACCCCAATTGCTATAAAAAAAAAAAAAGCAAAGCTATCTAGTCATGAAAAAAATACCCTAAATTACTATTGATTAGAGAATTGCAAATTAAAACAACTCTGAGGTACCACCTCACTCTCATCAGAAATGACTAATGTTGGAGGGGATGAGGGAAAAATAGATAGACTAATAAATTGTTGGTGGAGTTGTCGACTAGTCTGACCATCCTGAAAAACAATTTGGAACTATGCCAAAGGAGCTATAAAACCCTGCATACCCTTTATCCCAGGAATGCCATCACTAGGTCTGTATCTCAAAGAGACTTTTTTTAAAAAGGAAAAGAACCTATATGGACAAAAATATTTATTAACAGCTCTTTTTGTAGTCACAAAGAATTGGAAATCAAGGGGGTGATCATTATCTGGAGATGGCTGAACAAGTTGTGTTCATGATTGTGATGGAGTACTATTGTGCTATAAGAAATGATGAGGGGAGCAGTTTCAGAAAAACACAGCAAGACCTCTATGAACTGATGCAAAGTCAGAAGAACCAAGAAATCGTTGTGCATAGTAACAACAATGTTGTAATGACGATCAACTGTGAAAGACTTTGCTACTCTGATCAAGAAAAAGACCCAAGAAAATTCCTAAAAACTCATGATTAAAAAATGCCTTTGACCTCCACAGAGAGAACAGATGAATTCTGAGTGTTAAACTGAAGTATAATTTTTGCACTTGATTTGTTTTTATTTTGCTTTTTTTTGGTTATGTGGTTAATATGGAAATAAGTTTTGCATAATTTCACATGCATAATTAATTATATTTTAAAAAAAAACAAAGATACACACAAAACAAAAATGAGGGGATGGGGAAAATTTTACTATGCTTCATGTGTATCCCAAAAAGCACAAGTTTCATTCATGCTAACAAAGTAAAAACAAACATTCAAAAAATAAAAAGGAATAATAAACAAGAAAATTACATTTTGCTGAAAGGAACTATAGACAACAAACCAATTGTCAGTAATAAACCTACATGCTCCAAATGCCTTAGCATTCAAATTCATAAAGGAAACATTATCTGAGCTCCAAGAAGGCAATAGACAGTAACTAGGTAGTAACAGGTGACTTCAATATTCCTCTCAGTCTTGGATAAGTTTAATAGAAGGATAAACAAAAAAGGAAAATGTGGAACTGAGAAAATTCTGGAGAAACCAGAATTAAAAGACTTATAGCATCTTCTAAATGGGACAGCAAAAGAGCATATGTGTGTGTGTGTATGTGTGTGTGTGTGTGTGTGTGTGTGTGTGTGCGTGTGTGTGTGTAGTTACATAGATAAAGATATTTCTCAGTACCACCTGGAACTTTTACAAAAATTGACCATATGCTAGGGAACAGAGATATGGCAAACAAATGTGAAAAGGAGGAAATAGTTAATAATACATCCTTTGCAGACCATAACACAATAAAAATAATAGTTGACTCAGAGACCAAAAACAAAAGATACAGACCCAAATGGAGACTTAACAATGGAATCCTATAGAATGAGTAGGTAAAAGAACAAATGATGGAAATAATTAAAGAAAATGAATGATGGGACAACATATCAAAATTTCTGGGATGCAGCAAAAGCAGACTTCACATAAAACTCAATGCATCTAGGATCTTTTTGTTAAGGGAACTCTTTCACTAGTAAAGACTTCAGCCCATCTATGCCTTCCATGCTTTCTTGTCCAGTGCTATTCTTGCCAATCAATATCTTCCATTAAATTCTCCATGGGAAATCTACCCACCACAATGGAAGCTTTCCTCTGGGTTACATAGTATTTCTTGGATACAGTGCAGAACTTGGGGTGTACATCTGTTGTATTCCACTCTCACTAGGATATTGACTATCTCTTACCAGTTATACATGACTTTGATGATGCATTTTATACCAGTGGTGTAAAATATGGAATTCACATATCCTCAAGTACTGCCCAAACCAGATTAAAATGTAACTGGGAAATATTTTTAAAAATAAAATCAAAATATAATAAAACATAGATAATACTACATTTTTAAACTAAATCAATTATGTGGCCCCAAGGAATGTTTATGTATGGATTAGTGGCCCCTGATTTCTATCTGAGTTTGGTAAAACTGTTCTTTGCCATTTCTTTTGAATAGGTCATCATTTGTAATATACTTAATCCTATTAAAACTAATGATGCACTTTTGCTATTACCCTTTGGACTATTATTTTGATTCTTCAGAGATCACAGTGTTCCACAATTTGTAGTCATACCACATTAGTGAGAGGATGGACCAAATAGATCTATGATTTAACTGATATGGATGTTTCCAACTTATCTAGAGTTCTGTGTTTAGTTCTGGACACCCTGGTTTGAGAAGTACATTGATAAACTGGAAAGTATGCAGAGAAGGGATAACCAGGAGGATGAAGGGTCTTATGTCTACAGCATATGAGAATTCCCTAAAGGAACTTGATGTGTTTAGCTCAGAGGAAAGAAGACTCAGGAGGGATGTGTGAGCTGAATTCTAGTATTTGTATTTGAAGGGCTGTCATATGGAAGAATTAAGTTTGTACTGTTTAGATCCAGAAAGCAAAGCCAGGAGAAATAGGTAGATGTTGTAAAGAGGAAACTTTTGACATGATTTCAGGAAAAAAGATTCTAACATTTTGGGCAATGGAAATGGGCTGCCTAGAGAAGGGGTAGTTTCTCCAGTTTCTCCAGAGGCTGTTTGAAGAATAAGAATAAATATGCCTATTTATTAGGCATATTATCATGGAGATTCTTTCATCTATGGATTGGACTAGATGCCTGCTGAAGTCCTGTCCTACTTCAACACCTGGGATTCTGTGACTTTAAGTTTGCTACAAAGCAGTCTACCTAAAGTGGTAGGGATCTTCCTTGCTTTCTCCTGATGTTGAAAGAGTCTGGTATAACAAATCACACAGGGCAACCCAAGTGCATGAGGATTACTTAGTAGATTAGGGTGTACAGTGAGATATATGTGTATACATATATGTATTTGTGTGTGTATGAATATATACATACACAAGCACACACATAAATATATATATATATATTCCAACACAACTATCTCTACGGAGATAGACATATATGTGTATACATATTTATACAATATATAGTATGTATATATGTGCGTACATATACACATATATATGTACATGTATGTATTTATTGTGTGTATGTGTATTTGCATCGATATCTATATGTTTTCCCCTGACATCAGACTTTATTTATCTTCTTTCCTTGTTCTGCCCTCTGGATCCAAAAAGAACAAAGGTAAATGCCCTTCATGTGTACTTTCAAATACTTGAAAACAGTTCTCATGGTCCCCTTGAATCTTCTCTATAGTATATATATATATGTGTGTACACACACACACACACACACACACACACACACACACACGTATATCTCAGCAACAAAATACTTGTATATTAAGAAGGAAGAGAATAGTTAGATCACTGGAAGGGCTACAATACTTTCCAAAATGTGATCTAGCCATTTCTGACTGTACTTAGAAAACAAAGTCACTACTCCTGAGTGGCTTACAGTCAGCTTTGCTTGTTTTTGGCACCAACTCCTTTTTTAAAACAACCTATCTTACTCCAATTTAGATGTAGGTGGGTTGATGTTGAGGATGCCCAGGGCCCCTGGCTTGGTGTTCCTTGGAGGCCTGTATAGGACCTTCAGAGGAGTTCTCTGGCTCCCTTCCTTCAAGTCCCAACTTCTTTAAGAAGCCTTTCCTAGCACTCCTAAATCTAAGGGCCTTTCCTGTGAGACTATCCCAATTTATCTTGCACATATTCTTGTCGTACAGAATTGTTTCACATTACCCCTCCATTAGACTGTGATCTCTGTGAGGTCAGAAGCTGTGTTTTGCTTTTCTTCACATTCCCAAAACTCAGCACGTTGTCAGCACACAGTAGATATCTAATAAACACTAGGTAACTGGTTAACGTGAGAAGGATGAAAGTTTTCAATGTCCAGGAACTAAGTATATAATGGGTTTTGTCTTGTCTGTTTAACCAGGAAAGAAGGCAAAGGAAAATGACAAAGAAGTCCAATAACATTCCTGAGATATTAATTCCTTGATAGCTTGATGACTGTATGACAAAAGGTCTCCATCTTTACAGGTGATAGACTTAACTTCACAGTGGAAGAGTTCTTCAAAGTTGACTATGACCTATGTAAAGCCCCTCTTGCTACCATTATTCATGATAATGGGAATCATCCCTTTGTATTTATCTGTTTCTGTGAGAAGCCACAGGCCACTTGGGGTACTCCTTGGGCTAGCCTTGGAGTCAGGAAGAACACTGATAACCTGGAAAGGGATCAGCATATGACACAGCCTGGAGTTCAAGTCCCATGAGAGTCAGTTGAAGGACCTGGTCAAGTTTAGCTTGGACAAGAGAAGATTCAAGGGGACCATGAGAGCTATTTTCAAGTATTTGAAAGAATATCACATGAAAGGCATTTGCCTTTGTTCTTTTTGGATCCAGAAGACAGAACCAGGAGAAAAGATAAATAAAGTCTGAAGTCGGGGGAAAGCTCCTAACAATGAGAATTTTCTAAAAGTGGCTTCCATTTCTTTGCAGGTCTTTAAGCAGAGGTTGAATCACTACTTGCTGGGTATGTAAAAATATAGATTCCTTCCAAGTAAGGGTTGTGCTATGTGGCTGCCCCTTCCAACTCTCTGATTCTCTGATTCTGCATCAAGTCCCACAGCTGACAGGTTCATCTCTCAGTGACTCAGTTTATCCACCTGTTAGTCTGCCTCAGCCCTGAAACTACCTTGAATTAATTTTATATTTATTTTCTTGTTTTTTCCCCTTAGTAGATTATAACCCATTTGAGTGGAAGGACTGCTCCACCTAGGTCTGGCACAAAAGCCTGGTAGGCACTAAATATATTCTTGTTGAATTGAATTGAGGTGAAGTGTCAGGCCTGAGTCCTCTAGCCACCCATCCCTCTCCTCTTTTCACCAGACTCCAGGACTGGTACCTGGACACTGCCTCAGATGTGGTAGGATATAAGACTAACAGTTCCCAAAGGGCCAGAGGGCTGGGGTACAAGCTTAAGGCACATGACATAGGAAGTGCATGAGCTCGCCACGGCCAGGTGAGCATTAACCACGTGGGTGACCTACCTGGTGGTGGTCCGGACGGTGTTCTCCTTACTGTGATTGTGCTCTTTGCTCACCTTTTCTGTGAGAAGAAAGAGTAAGATAATGTTTTTTAGAAAGGGGAGTAACCCAACTTTTCCTCCTAGCCTTAAATAAGACTAAGATCCATGAGTCATATTATCATAGATTGAGAACTAAAAGCGTCCTCAGAAATCATTTAAGTCACACCCTTTATTTTACAGATGAGGAAACTAAGGCTGGGGCAGGGGGAGGGATTTAGCAACTTGCTTAAGGACACAAAGGCATTAAACGGTAAAGCTGAGATTTGAACCTAAATCGTCTGACTGGAAATACTCCCATTATTCCCACTAGACCATGGCTGTTTCCCTATTGTCTTAATAATTTTCTCCTTTATCAATAATGATTGGTATAGGAGGCACCAGTTTGTTCTTTTTAAACACATGAATATGTTATCCTGATAGGCTATGTCAACAAACAGTCAGGAAATACCTACCTAGACACCCCCTTGAAACTGAATCCAAAGGTAAAAAGAGTTGTTGTTGTTTGCTGTTGTTTAAGGGGGGGGGGGGCAGTGATTGCAATCTCATCTTGGGCACATAAGGGTGGTTTCTCTTTTTTTCCCCCTGGCTGAACATTTCTGAGTTGCTCTGATTCAGCAAGAAAACTGCCTTGGTGGCAACCCATTCAGCACCGGACTTTAACGATGACAACCTTTAAGCATTCTGTATCGTCAGCCCTCTTTGGAGAAGGAATTTATTTAAAAATTAAAAAAAAAAAACCCAGTCAGAAGACCTCTCGATGCTGTAGCCAAGGAGTGCTTATTCTGATAAATGTCACAAGTGACAAAAAATATCATTAGACAAGAAGAGGGTAAACCCTCCCTTACTTTGTCTTGAGGTCTGTATCTAGTGGCTGTCAGAAATTATTTAATTAGCTCTCTGGAAGACAAAAGTTGAACTCTGGCCTTTCCAATCCAGTTCAAATGCCCGGCCCCTGCCCCTACTTGTCATAGTGTTCTATGGCTGCTTTGAAGTATCTACAGAAATCTCAGCCCATTCTATTAGGATCGCAGATTTCAGATGTGAAGCAAATTGAAAGTTGATCATTTTGTGAAATTTTCTATTACTTAAATGAAAATTTAGAAAACCTGCCCCTCACTCTTACGATGTTAGTCTGAAGATGCTGCCTCCCTGTCGACAAGCATAATTTCTGGCAGTTCAGCATGACAAGCAGAGGGGATTTAACATTTGGAGCTCGGGGCTATGGGTCCTTTTAGAGATGGGGAGAGGTGAAGGGGACTAACTTGCCTGGGGTCACATAGGGAAGTCTATGGTAGGACTCACATCAAGAGCTCCTGGGTGGGTGCTGGGAAACTATAAAAACATATTGACAACAGACCAAGTGTGAAAGAGAACAAACCTTTTGTTTGCAGGTTTAAAATTGCCATAGAATCTTAGAACAGGCTTTTGGAGATGAAGGGCATTGTCCGGGGGTGGGGGAGACAGAGAGACAGAGACAGAGACAGAGACAGAGAGACAAAGAGAGAGAGAGAGAGAGAGAGAGAGAGAGAGAGAGAGAGAGAGAGAGAAAATGCTTCTGTGTATGCAAAATCAATATTCTCTATTAGATTCTATTAGGTTAAATGAATTAACTAATTTTTCCTTAGCCAAGTGAATCTGTGAAAGTACAAACTCTGTATGAAAAGACCAGTGCTAACCCTTTCAGAAGACTTGGATAGACACAGAGCCATGGTTTGAGAAGCTATCTCTCTCTCTCTCTCTCTCTCTCTCTCTCTGTCTGTCTCTCTCTCTCTCTGTCTGTCTCTGTCTCTGTCTCTCCGTGTTTCTCTATGTCTGCCTCTCCTGTTGTTCTTTGCAGGGAACAGGAAGGCAGGGAGGGGAAGAATGACAGGAAAATTTCAGTTACATGGCTTGTTTTCAAATGGTCACCCTGAACAAACCGGAGCTTAACTCACTTACACACACTGGCCAGTGTGAATTTGTATTCTTCGGAAGCTATGCCTGTATTTGTCTGTTTTAAAGGGCAAGCACTGTGTTGTCTATTTAGCGTGCACAGGGCATCCACAAGAGGAGGAGTCTGCTGTGTTTATTTCTGGGCAAATCTGTGCCTCTTAGTACAGATGCTGTGTGTTGCACCACAACCATGGCCCTGGTCCATCTGCATACATGGTTTCAGTAAAGCTATCTACCTTGGAATGGACACTAATTCCATAGAAATTTTTTCCTTCTTTGTGTTAACATTAGCCAGCAGCTCAAAAGAGTTAATAATGTGGGGCAGCTAGGTGACACAGTGAATAGAGCATTGGTCCTGGAGTCAGGAGGACCTGAGTTCAAATGCGACCTCAGACACTTAACACAAAAACTAGCTGTGTGACCTTGGGCAAGTCACCTAACCCCAATTTCCCTCCAAAAAGCAAAAACAAAACAAGAGTTAATAATGCTTCCTTAGGCATGTGACCTATAACTAGGGGCTATCGAAGGCCTAGGGAGGACTATTATTTAGCCTTTCTTTGTAACCCCAACATTTAGCAAAGGGCCTGGCACACAGTAGGAATTTAATAAATGCTTGGTGACTGAATGAAATATAATTGGTTCATGGAAAGAATGGTTTGTCTTTGGAGGCAGCTAAGCAGGATAGACCACCAGATTTGGAGTCAGGAAGACTGGAGTCCAAATTTGGCCTCAGATATTTAAAAATTACTATTATTATTTTTGTTTTTTGGAGGGGGGAGGGCAGAACAATTGGGGTTAAGTGACTTGCCCAAGGTCACATGGCTAGTAAGTGTTAAGCATCTGAGGCCAGATTTGAACTCAGGTTCTCTTGACTCCAGGGCTGGTGCTCTATTCACTATGCCACTTACCCGCCCTGGCCTCAGACATTTAATACATGTCAGACAAGTCACTTAAACTCTCCCTCAGTTTCCTGATTTGTGAAATGGATTGTTTTGAGGATCAAATGAAATAACATCTGTAAAACCCTTTGGGAAAGCTTAATACACCATATAAATACTATCTATTTTTTGGGG
Source organism: Gymnobelideus leadbeateri (assembly GCA_011680675.1). Lineage (NCBI taxonomy): Eukaryota > Metazoa > Chordata > Mammalia > Diprotodontia > Petauridae > Gymnobelideus > Gymnobelideus leadbeateri. Next base: position 436,522 of record WOXC01009733.1, read on the forward strand.
GGTTGGTATTTTTAGATTAGACTTATTATTTCACTAGAATAGGAAACCCCATCTACCAAAACAGATCATCATCTGCTCTGAGACTTATGGTCTTCAGAGTTACCTGAGAGTTGGACCCTGAGAGGTTAAGCAGTCTACCTAGAATCACATCCAGTATGTCAGAGGAAAGACTTGGACTTAGGTCTTCCCAACTCTGGGGCTACCTCTATACATTATCTCATGTTGTCTCTATTTGTTTTAAAAATTATTTGTTAACTCTCTACCTCCCCTCCCCACCCCTACCTCTATACCTTTCTCCTTTTCACTCTCTTCCAAATTAATACAAAATGTCACTAATTGAGACCCTGGGAATTCAGGCCTCATGGATGGCACACCATAACAGAATATAAGCTACTGGAGGGCAGGGACCATTTTCCATTCTATCTTTGCACCCCCAGGGCCTAACACAGGGTACTTAATAAACACCTCTTGCATTGGGTTGAGATCTCAAGCCCTAAGCCAGGCTAGGCTGAAGATAATTTTTGCATTGTCTAGAGAGGGAGGAAAATGGTTTGTTGAGTGAACAAAGAGCATGAACCAGATTAAAAATAGGACGGTTAGCCTGTTCAGAAAGCAGCAATGTTTGCATGGGAATAATTAATATTCTAATTCCAAACGATTCTTAACTATTAATTATAGTGATTTTGGCTAGACTTCTACTTGGCAACATTTGTTAGCTGTTAGCCTGGGTCACTGTAAGGACCTAAAGTAATAAAATTGTGTAAAAATATTAGATAATTCAAAGTCTTCACTGTTTGACTGGCTTTCCTCCCAATTCTGCTAAATCAGTGAGATTCCCCAGCAATCTATTGGCAAGTGTTAAACATTCGTACCTGACAGTTGGAAGAGGAGCTCTGAAGCCATCTTCACAGAGATATCCTGACTGAAGAGGCTTCTTTCAGGGCCCATTCTGCCCTCTGGCATCTTTTGTAAGGGCTCGGTTTTCTCTCGCCCTAATAAAGTGCTATAGCCAACATTCCGGCTTGGTGATATTGAGGCCCGGGAGTCATGGATGTCAACTTCCATGGGTTCCTCCTTGATCTTCACTGCCTGTGTCTCCTTGTAGCTTTCAGCTAAAAATGAGCAGAGAAAGAAAAACAAAAACACCACAATCTTGTGATTCTGAACGAGGACCAATTTCTCATCATAGAGACAGGGGACCAGAACTGGGAATCAAAAGCAAGTGACACCAGACCATGAAGAGGCTAGGTTGGGCACACTGCTGTTAGCAAGACTATGTCAGGGCTTCCTTTATCCTACCTCCTGAGGCTCAGACTGCTGTCAAAAGATACAGTGGAAAGAGGATAGGGTTCAAGTCTTGCCTTTGACATGACAGCTGTGGCCTTCAACAAGCCCTTTAATCTCGTTGGGCCTCAGTTTCCCCATTCGTATAATGAGGGGATACAATGAGATTGGTCCCTTCCAATTAGTTCTATGATCGTATATATGACCCTATGTACATATCCCTACTCACAGGAAGAAATATTTCATTGAATCAAAGAGCATGTTTTTAGATTGGAAGGAAACTTAGACGGTCATTTACTCTCATCTTATCATTTTACAGCCAAGGAAACTGAGGCTCGCAGAGGACAAGGACCATACAGATGGTAAGGTGCAGAGATGAGATTAAGGTAAAGTGAATCTCAGTTTAGCAACATATTGATCTGAAAAAGGTACCGATTTGGGGTCTTGACTATTGTGTATCACTCCTTCTTGACTCACTTTTCCCCAGTTCACATTCATGCTCATAGGCTGGAGTCCCCCAGAGGGATAGCTGCTACTTCGAATTTAGGGGAGTAATAATGTGGGTGGCTGGCTTCACTCTTAAGCTCACCAGTGTGCTGAAAAATTATTAATTTTTCTCATTTGCCTATATTTAAATAAGTACTAAATTACAACATAATTTATTAACAATTGAGACAAATAATAAACTTTTACACATTTATGGAGTGGTATTGGTATAGCAGACAGAGAGCACGGGACTTAAGAGTCAGAAAGATCATTCCTCAGATACTTCCTGGCTATGTGACTCGTAATTCACTCACTTACATTCCTTCACTTAACCTCCCAAGTCACTTAAGCGCTCTCTGCCTCAGTTTCCTCATCTGTAAAATGAGGGGATTGAACTCAGTGGGCACAGGTTCCCTTCTAGAAGATCTATGATCTTCCCTCTATGTGACTACTTATCATATTTTGGCTATGACCAATATCTCCACCAAAGTCACCTTCCTTTTTAAAAACAATTCATTATTACTACACTTAGTATCTCCTCAAGCTCTCTTTGGAAGGCAGAGATTGAAAACATTCCTCAGATCTCTCCATCTCTCTGTCTTCTTCAGATTCTCACCAGCAATGATAGGAACCTTCTTTTAGGCTTCTCTCTTAACCTGCCTCTCTTATTGCATCCCTCTACATAGTGCAGCAAGTCAGTCCTCATAGACAATGTCAAAACCCATACATTCTTTTTTTTTTTTTGCTTTTTGGAGGGCAATTGGGGTTAAGTAACTTGCCCAAGATCACACGGCTAGGTTTTTGTTTGTGTGCGTTGTGTCTGAGGCTGGATCCGACCTCAGGTCCTTCTGACTCCAGGGCCAACGCTCTACTCACTGCGCCACCTAGCCGCCCCAAAACCCATACATTCTTAACTCTCCCTATAGAAGCATACATAGTACAAATTCTTCCTAGATCCTCATGGGTCACAGATAGACACACCTTCTTCTTCTTGATTCCATTCAGATACATGCATCCCATCCAACCATTTCCCAATCACCAATGCCCACTGTTTTCCCCAACATCCTACATATAGACTCTGGAAGCCACACAACAGCAACATCTGTTGTCTCTAGGATATTCTTATCCTAAACAAGGAGATATATACATACATACACACACACATATACATAGTTCTAAATAAATTGGGAAGGGAAGAGGGGGAGTTATGGAGCTTTCAAGGACTTAGGTCTTACAAATGAAATCCCTAAGCTACTGTTGAAAAGAAAAATCAATCCTTCATCCATAATCCCAACCTGATACCTCTGCATCTGAACAAATTTTTGTAGCATAGCACCACTTTTTCATCCAGTTGGGATGGTGGATGCCATGTAAACAACCACCAATAAAAAGTGAACCCTAAATTTTAAACTCCAATGATCTCAAATCTGCTAGAATTGCAGACTCTTAGAAATTTAGAGCTAGAAGGGACCTTGACTCAAGTACCTCATTCAGGGAGGAAACTAATGCACATATGGCCTAAGTGACTTGTCTCTGATCATCTAATTAGTAGGAGGCAGAATTGCAACCTGAAATCAGGGTTGCAATGCTCAAGTGCTCTGTCTATAACAGCATGTGACTTCAGTAATTAACACAGATTATGATAAAGACCCCTTAATTGTTTCTGAATTCAATTCAAAACATATATATATATATATATATATATATGTGGACATATACATATATATATATGTGGACATATACATATATATATATATGTGGACATATACATATATATATTTTGTGTATATATACATATCTGCAGACATAGAGATATAGTTATAAGACTGTCTTCTCTTCACCTGGGCAAGTCCCATCTCTAACTTACAAATGGCCTTTAGCATCTGGAGAAGCAGTTGCTGTATGGTCAAGTTGAAGCTATCTCTAGTGAGTAATGGCTATAATGCCATGATGCTGGTAACAGGAGAGGTGGCCGCCTTTTTGTATTTATGACAAGCATAGAGAAGAGTTGGAGTATAAAAGTAGTGTTCAGTTTGAGTGACTGTGGAGAAGAAAAAAGGATGAGATAAGCAGAATGTGGGGGATCCAAGGCAGTGCCTATGGGTAGCAGAGCAGGGGAGGAAGGGAGTAGTAAGGGGGGTATGTTTTGGAAGGGATCCCTAGGCATTTGGGGGTGCTTCTGAATCCCTTGATTATAAATCTTCCAAGGTTGTATAGCCCACTGGTCCATAGGACTTGGAAATGGGAAGAATCTTAGGAGGTCATCTAATCCAGTCATTTGACAGGTAAGGAACATGAGGCTCAAGGCAGTAAGTGGCTTGTCTAAGGTCACTGAGGCAGGATTCCAACAGAGGTCTTTCCACCCCAAATCCAGGGTGTTTCTACTTGCTCCACACTGGAGTGACCCATCCATTAAACTTCCATTTAGGGAATGGCTCAGTCCTTAGAGGAAGGTTCCTAGTGCTGATGGAGTGATTCCAGCACTGAGGATGACATTATTATTATTGTCATAGATGAGGTTTTAAAGTTTGAAAAACACTTCATATGTGTTATCTCATTTGAGTCTCACAATAGCCGTGTGAAGGATGTGCTATTATCTCCATTTTACTGATGAGAAAATTCAAGAGGGGTTATGCCTTCCCAGGGATCATGAAGCCAGTAATGTATGAGGCAAGATTCGATCTCACTGCTCTACCCACCATGCCACCACCTCACTGAAAAAGTCTTAGCCTGCTCTTGATCTGAGTGGCATGTGTCAGTAATCTCCAATCAGGAAAAGAATGCTTGGGTAGGACTGAGAACTGGAGGAGCACCTGAGGGTGTGTGTGTAAGGTTTTTGCATTACTGTGTGTAAAATCTAAAAGGCAGGTAAATTATAGTGGTACTAAATGCAAATTCACCAGAGACAAGAATACTTTGCTGGTAGTTAAGAATCTGAGCTCTAAGACCACCCAGGAAGCAAAGTTAGGTACAGAAGAGAGAGATTAACACTTAGAAAGACAATGATCTTGGAAGTTATAATAATGTTACAATTAGCTGAACTATCAGTGTTGAACTATTGGTGGATTCTTTCAACCTCTATTTTGCCCTCTGGCTCTAAAACATCAGGGCAATTTTCCTTGATAATTTCTTGAAAGATGGTGTCTAGGCTCTTTCTTTGATCATGGCTTTCAGGTAGTCCAATAATTTTTAAATTGTCTCTCCTGGATCTATTTTCCAGGTCAGTGGTTTTTCCCATGAGATATTTCACATTGCCTTCTAATCTTTCATTTGTTTGGATCTGTTTAACAGCATCTTGATTTCTCCTAAAGTCACTAGCTTCCATTTGCTCCAGTCTAACTCTGAAGGAATTAATCTCCTCAGTGAACTTTTGAGATTCTTTTTCCATCTGTCAAATTTGGCTTTTTAAGGCATTCTTCTCCTCATTGCCCTTTAGAGCCTCCTTTGCCATTTGAGTTAGTCTATTTTTAAGGTGTTGCTTTCCTCAGTCAGGCTGTTGACTCTCTTTTTATGACTTTCTTTCATCGTTCTCATTTCTCTTCCCAATTTTTCCTCCACTTCTCTTATTTGGTTTTCAAAATCCTCCTTAAGCTCCTCTATGGTCTGTAACCAGTACTTATTTTTCTTAGAAGCTTTTGGTGCAGGAGTTCTGACTTCTTTGTCTTTCTCCTGTTCCATGTTTTGATCCATTTTGTCCCCAAAAAAGGAATCCAAAGTAGGATTGCTGTGCTTGTTTTGCTTCCTTTGCTTGCTCATGTTGCCACTCAATTCCTTGACTTTTGAGCTTTTTGTCACAGTAGAACACTGCTTCCAGAGAGAACATCTTTGTTCCAAATCTCTGGGGTTTTCGCAGCTGCTAGAGCTATTAGTTGGGTGCCCTCTCAGAAGCCTCCACTGGCTCTGGCACATTGGTCACCCCCCCCCCAGGACCTCCACCCTAGACAGTGATCCAGATCCAAGCAGGTTAAAGCAAAAGTGATTACCCTGAAGAATGGTTGCTTGGTCCCCTACAATCTGCAGGCCAGAAGCTCTGAAGCAGCCATGTGGCAGCAGCTGCACCTCAGCTGCTACTCACCCCGGGGGGCAGAGACCAAACTGCATTCCCAGACCCCCTATTCCCATAAGTCCACATTGAACTCTCACTTTGTCTTTGGAATTTATGATTTGATATTTCTGGAAACTGCCATAGCTGCTGGTGATTCACTCTCCCAAACTCCCCCCCTCTCCAGTGGGGGCTGGTCAGGCTGCTGTGAGACTAAAGCCACAGGACTCATGTGGGGCTGGGCTTGGCTCTCAGGGTGCTGCAATGGACCCTTCCTGTCAGCCTGCCGGGCTGTCTTCAGTGGGAAGTTTGTTTCTCTGTCACTTTGTGGGTTTTGTAGCCCTAAAGTTTGTTTAGAGTCATTTTTTATAGGTATTTGAGGTGGTTATGGAGGGGGCATATGGAGTTTTCCTGCTTCTGCACTGCCATCTTGGCTCCACCCCTTTGTCATATTTTAAGAAGCAGCAAGGTGTAGAGGGTAGAAGGGGCCAGACTTGGGAGTTTGAATCTACCCCCCAGGAAGACAATAATGCTTGTGCTTGGTACCTCATAGGGTTGTAGCAAAACTTCCAGCAGCTGGCTTAACTCTGAGGTACAAATAGGAAGGTGGATCATTTGTTAACTTAAATGTAAGGTTGCATGATTTCAAGTCCACAGGCATTTTAAAAATGCTTACTGCATGCCCAACACCTGTGCCCAAAACTATGAGCCAAACAATTGGAGTAGAACATGTTTTAGGTCTTAAGGAATGTTCAATCTATTGGGATGACATGGGGTAGCTGGGGGTGCATGGGTGGGAACAGAATAAGCTTTTGTATACTCTTACTACATAGAGTATGCTTACTACATACTGTTATGTGCTTTACAGATACTGTGCTAGTTGGTATCGATGAGGAAACTGAAGCTGGAAGACTAGAACTACCTTGTCCAAGGCCTTGGAAGTAAGCAATAAGGAATTGAGTCAGAATTTGAACACAGGTCTTCTGAATTCAAACCGAGGGCTCTTTGTGGCCACCTAGGCTAGGCTGAAGCAATCACCTTGGCCCCCTCAGATTCCTCCTTAGAGATCCCATGGAATGTCAACGACTCTCTTGAACCCCATTTGATTGTCAGTGGAGGTTCTTATTCGTCTTCCCTTAAATTACGTAATATGTAGAGCATAATTACCAAAAGCCTTTATCACAGAGCCCTTAAATTACGTAATAGGATCCTGCACTAGCCATTCTTTATAGGGCCCAAGCAGAAATCTCAAGTACAGACAGAAGGGGAATCATTTGATATATAATACAACAATCTCTCCACAGCCAATGAACAAGACAGCAAAATGCCTTATACTTGGCTCTCTCTTTTTTTTCTATTTCCATTTCCTTTCCCCAGTTTTTTCCTATCTTGATGAAAAAGCACTCATAGGCTTTGCTATTTGAAGCACAACAAGACACGAAGTTAGTCTTAAAAGCTACTTGGGATGATTCCAAGAACGATTTACATGAAGTGTTCTGTCCTCTCTTATGACAACTCTTGACCTTTAAAAAAAAAATGCACAAACACAGATAAAAATCTCCACCATTCACAATCTACCTGATTTAGTCCAGGCTCAAGAAAAGGGTTTTTATATGGTTGACTCAAGGAGCAGGTTGGACCTACTACAATCTAAAAGCTTTCTCCACTCCAAGCAGCCTGCCCCTTCTTGAGGGCGTGTCTCTTCTCCCTCCCCCTTTCTTCAAAGTTCTTGCCAAGTTCTTATTATCGCCCAAAGAGTGTGGGATCTACATCAAAGGGGGGAAGGAAAGAAAGCATTTCCTGTTAGTGTTGGGCCCGAACCTTTTGAAAAGACTGCCCTAGAATCAGTGTGAATCTCAGGTGATGTATGGGGCCAGGAGTTCCGTCCCACAGCTGTCCAACATCCAAGGCTCTGGACAGACCCCAAATTTAGGATCAGAGTCAGGCTGACCTTTGCAGCTCTGCTTTTTGTTCCAAATCATCTATTTCTGTTTAAGGTCTGCACCTCCCACTTAAAACTGCATCCTTAATTCTGCCTCCTCCTTGCTTGGGACAAGCTGACATAAGCTATAGTTGAATTAAGTCAGCTGTGTTACTGTTCATTTACTCTTTCAGTTGACCCCTGGGGTCAAGTCTACACACTGAGGCCTAGTTTGTTCCTTTCTCTTCCCCTTCTAAAAAAACAAAAAAGAGGGTTGTTTTTTTTAATAAATCAATTTTCTAAGAGCCTCCTCTTGGTGTAATAAAAGAGAAGGGAAGAAAAAAAAAGAATTGCTGTAACATAACCTGGTAGTCCTTGGATCATACTAGCATGTAGAAAAGGGTGGTGGAACAGTTTTCAAAAGAGAAAACACAGACTGTTAATAATCATCTGGAAAAAAATGTTCAACCTCACTAAGAATCAAAGAAACGAAAATTAAAACAATCCAGAGGTAACTACTACCCACCAATCAAATTGACAAGAATAGTTAAAAGCAAAGAAAATCAATGTTTCCTGGAAGGGATACGGAAAAACTGTACATCTATTCATTGCTTGTGAAATTGGAAAATTGCAGAATCTTTTTAAGAGCCATCTGGAAGCATCACATGGTAGAGGTTACAAAAATAATCATACCCTTTGACCCAGTCATTCCATTGTTAGGAACGAACCCTAAAAGGGTTATTATCAAAAACAAACAAACAAGAAAATGGTCGTCTGTTTGAAACTTTTTACAGGAGTTTTATTTGTAATTGCAAAGAAATGGAAGCAGCTTAAATATCTAACAATAGAGGAATGGTTGAATAAACTGGGGCCCATTAATGTAATGGAATATTACAATACAATTAAGACTGACACACAAAGAAATCTAGAAAGACCTTTATCAAACAATGCAGAGTGGAAAAATCAGAAGCAGAAAGATGGAGCACACCCAAAAGTGAGGGAGAATGAACAGACAAAGAATCCTGACAGAGATTTATAGGTAGTGCATGAAAAGTTGGGAGGGCATTGCAGAGATTAAAATTAATTGATTAAAATGTATATAATGGGGGCACAGTGAACAGAGCACCAGCCCTGGAGTCAGGAGGACCTGAGTTCAAATCCAACCTTAGACACTTGACACTTACTAGCCATGTGAACTTGGACAAGTCACTTAACCCCAATTGCCTTCCAAAAAGCAAAAAAACCCAAAAAACAAAAAACAAAAAAAAAACTAGCATTTACATGGCACTTAAAGCTTTTTTACAAATTTTATATCATTCAGTCTTCACAACAATACTGGGAAGGAGGTGCTATTTCACATCTGAGGAAACCGAGACAGACACTAAATCACTTGCCCAAGTTTAGCTAACTAGTGCCAGAGGCTGAACTTTATCTCATTTGATCTAGACAATAACCCTGAGAGGTAGGTGCTATTACTATCTCCAGTCTACAAATGAGGAAACTGAGGCAGGGAGAAGTTTAGTGATTTGTCCAGTATCACTCTGCTAGCCAGTGTCATGTCTTCCTGCCTCCAGGTTCAGTTCCTTATTCGCTGTGCTACCTACTCACATAATTAGAAAGTATACTCAATGAGTTGTACTGATATTTAATATCAAGGCTGTTTTAAAGAAAAGGAATCGAGTTTTAAGATAGTGGTGTCCAATGAAGCTTGGGGACACAGTTTAAAGCCAAGGTTTCTTTGCAATAGTAGTTTTGTGAGTCACAGGCCCTATCCTATTTAAAACTAACATCATGGTTTCTAAAGAAAAAAGGAATAAGGGACTGCTTCAAAAATGGTTTTTCTCTCTTCATTTGAACAAGAAAGTAAAAACTCATTAGACTATACGTTCTTGAAGGAATTTCTTATTTTGGTCCTATATTCACTTAAATAAATATTCACTTCCTATTAGAAATGCATTTTGCACTGTTTAGCACCTTCATAGACCACAGATTACAGAGGATGTAAAGCTTAATAAGACATAATTCTGAAGCTCACAAATGTTCTTTAAATTGAACCAAATTCCTACTCAGTGATTCTGAACAAGTGCACAAACAACAATATTACTGGCAGACTAGATGTACCATAAGGGAAGTCTGACTAGATGGGTAGAAAGGAAAAGACAATTTTAGCCTAATGGTTTGGGGGAGTGGCTTTCTCCTACCTCTTCTCTGGGACCAAGATTTGCCCATTTTGATTGTTTCATTCATGTTTTATTTCCATTTAAATGGCCATGGACCTTGTAAATATTATCTTCCTGGTTCTACTTAAGTATTCATGTTGAATTAGTTCAAGAAGGGAAACCTTGAAGGTCTTCGAGGGAGGCTATTGATGAACTCTTACCATTTCAAGAGTACAAGGGGCTTCATGAAGTGGGTAACATTTGAGGTGGACCTTAAAATGGCTAAGATTTTGATGGTACCAGGAGTGAAATTAAACCAAATATTGGAACTAGATGGAAGCTAATTCTCACTTTTGTCACCCATCATGGTCTATCTGATAAGCAAAAGTGAGGGCATGTGGTATTCCAGGAAAGGCAATAGCAGAAGCAAACGGGGAGGCAAGAAAACACAGGGTTTCTTCAAGGAAGAGCAGTGGCTCAGTCAGCTGGGACACGGGTGGCCAGAAGAAGAGGAAGAAGGGGAAAAGAGAGAGTTGTATTGGTCAGAGTTGGTGTTGTATCATAATGAGGAATGTGAGTTTCAAACAGTGGGTGGTTAAAAGGGTAGTCCCTTGGGATAAAGTAGCCCTTCCATAAATACTGCCAGATAACATTTTGGGGGCTTTTTTTTGGAGCGGGGAGAGCAAGGCAATTGGGGTTAAATGACTTGCCCAAGGTCACATGGCTAGTAAGTGTTAAGTGTCTGAGGCCGGATTTGAACTCAGATCCTCCTGACTCCAGGTGCTCTATTCACTGAGCCACCTAGCTGCCTCTACCAGATAAAATTTTAACAAGAAAAAATAAAGCACTTGAAATGTTAGGGAAGGACATGACAGTTGTTGTTCAGTTGCTTCCTTTGTCTGACTCTCTGTGACCCCATTTGGGTTTTCTTGGCAGAGATATGAGATGAGTAAACTGAGGCAAACAGGGCTAAGTGATGTGCACTGGGTCACAAATCAAGTAAGTGTCTGAGGCTGGATTTGAACTCAGGTCTTTCTGTTTCCAGACCAGGTACTCTATCTACCATGCCACCAAACTCACTTAGGAGACAACAGAGGGGATGGTCTAAGCCCCCCAAAAATAATTCACATTATGAAATTGTAGAGAAACATGATCCTAGGAAGTTGTATTTCTGACTAGAGGAAAGCTTTTATCTTTATCTTTTCTTCCCTAGGAAATTTTAAAATATCTTTTGTTTTTATATCACCTATATTTCCCAATGTAGCCATTCATCCTTCCTCTTCCTCTCAAGGAGCAACTAGGCCCTTTTAGTAAAAGAATAAAAATGTGATCAGCAAAAGTAACCTATATATCCAAAAGGGCAGGGGCTAGATTCAGCATTCCATGCCCACAGTCCCCTGGACCTCTGCTAAGAAGCAGAGGCTTGTGGGAGGAGCCTCCTACTGATTCTTCTTTGGGGCCAAGCTTGGTTCATTTTGAATGTTTCATTCCTATTTTATTTCCATTTAAATTGTCTTAATCCTTAGGAATATTGTCTTTCTGGTTCTGCTTATTTGTGCTGTGTAAGTTCTCGTCAGAGGAAAGCTTGAAAGATTTCGAGGAAAGCTCTCCATGAACTGTTACACTCTGAGAGTAACCAGCTTTTCACCTGGATGACCTCAGAAAGCCTGAATATCCAGTATGCCATCCCAGGAGACAGGCAATTCTATGGCAGACACAGAAGGGCTTTCCTGGTATGGAACCTGATTCCTTCAGGTGTCTGAGTCACTTAATATTTAACACTCACAGAGCAGCAAAGTGGCCCAGGGCAGTAGGACAGAGTGGAGGTAAACCAAACCCTGGAAACCAGATGGAGATACTTCTCACTTTTGTGACCCATCATGATACAAAAATTCAGGTGAACAGGGCAACTGGAGCCTATGGGCCTAATCCCCACCTCAACCCCGGGCAGTTTCCCACATTTAAAAAAAAAAAAATTTTCCTTCCAAAGGAACAAAAATCATACTGTGGAAAATTGTTTTCTGCCATCAAAGTATAATAAACCCTGTAGAAATCAATGTAGGTTTCCAGTGTGTGATTGGTTGGCTTCTTTTCCAGAGGGACTCTGTCTGCTTCAGCAATCTTTCAGTCCAGAGGGGTACAAAGTGCCTTCCTAGGAGTTTGGTGGCTTTGGAATCCCTTACTAGTCCTTGGTGCTGCCTTACTGAGGGCAAAAGACCTAAAATTCCTCCCGTTCTCACAGAAAAGCCATCATTCATTCATTCAACAAGCATTTCTTAAGCTCACAACATGGAATGTGTTGGGTTCTGGAGATACAAAACAAAAGAAAGAAAATGCCTGCCCTCATAGAGCTTATATTTTACTTGGAAGAAACAACACATACATAGGCAAACCAGAACAAAATATATACAAAAATATTTCAGGCAGAGTGAGCACACTAACAAGGTGGGGGAAGGAGTGTGAAGAAGGCCTTGAAGAGAAAGTGGCACCTAAACTCAACCTGGACAGAACTTAGGGAATCTATGAGGAGTTGTGATGACATGCAATCCTTGAATCAAAATAAATTCTTTTCCCCTGCCCCACTTTTTAAAACACAGCATTCAGTGGTAGGACAGGGAAGTGATTTTGGTTTTTTTTTTTTTTGTTTTCAGTAATTTTTCAGTCATGTCAGTCTCTTCATGACCCATTTGGGTTTTCTTAGCAGATAATGGAAAGTTTTGCCATTTCTTTTTCCAACTCATTTTACAGATGTGGAAACTGAGGCAAACAGGATTAAATGACTTGTGCAAGGTCATACAACTAGTAAGTGTCTGAGGCCGGATTTGAATTTAGATGTTCCTGACTCCAGGCCTCCCCCTCCCTCTCCCTCTCTCTCTCTCTCTCTCTTTCTCTCTCTCTCTCTCTCTCTCTCTCTCTCTCTCTCTCCCCGCCCCCCCTCTCTCAATATCATACAATGTCTTATTCTGATTATATTTAACATATTTCCTAAAAAACAAACTATATGCAACAATAGTTCACAGTTTCTTAGATAATCTTTCTTTTTCTTCTATGTAAACTGTAATGATTATGTTTATTGATGAATGTTAAGTTCACAATAAAAAAGAAAATATAATTTTTTTAAAAGTGCTATTGATTTTGCTGCCTTTTTCAGAAATTTTTGTTCTCATATGTAATCAACCTATATAAACCAAATTGCCCAAAGCTGACTTCAAACAGACTATTCTCCAACATGGCAGTGAATGAAAGGAGGTAGAGGGGAAGAGGCTGCATAGGAAGGGCTGTGTGTCCTGTACGGGCCAATGTGAGAACTAGGGGTAAAGACTTTGGTGTTGAGGAAAGAACACACTATTGAAGTTGAGACGGTTCAGTTCTGACATTAACTAAGTGACTGACCCTGGGTAAGTTACTCAGTCCTTTATGGGCCTGTTTCCTATTCTGGAAAATAAGAAGGCTAGATTGGATGACCTATAAGACTGCTTCTAGCGCTAACATTTTATGGCGCTCTAAGTACGAAAAAATTCCCCACTAACCCCATAAGGTCAAACAGAATCTTGGCCTCAACACAAATACTCAAAAGGAGAATCTGGTAGTGAAATCTGTCTCCATAATTGTACGAATATGTTTAGATTTTTTGTTCTAGAAGGACAGAAGGACCATCTGAAGTTTCCCTAACCTAACACCTGAAATTATTTCAAAGGTAATTAGCCAGTATTATTTTTCCCTAGACTGATCAAAATAGTGAGTTATTATCATTTTCTCCAGGGTGACTTGGGGAGGGAGGGAGTGAAGGAGAGAGGGAGGGAGGAAAAGGGGAAGAAGGAAGGAAAGAATGAAAGGAAAGGAAGAGAGGGATGAAGGAGAGAGGGGCTAGAGGGAGGAAAGAGAGAAGGAAAGGAGGAGCAAAGGAAAAAAGGAGAGAAAGAAAGAAGGAAAGTGGAAAAGGAATGAAGAAAGGAAATGAGGAAAGTAAAGGAAAAAGGAGAGGAGAAGGAAAAGGATGGTGGAAGAAAAGCAAAGGGATAAAAAAGGAATAGAATGGAAGGAGAGAGGAAGAAAAAAGAAACAAAAGAAAAAAGAGGGAAGGAGAGAGAGAAAGAGGAATTTACTCGAAAGTAAGAAAAAGTGGTTTTGTTTAGAGAACTTTACAAATGAAATAAACAGGAGGTCAAATTACAGACAAAAAAACAAAAAAACAACCCCCCACAAAACCCTCTCCATGGGGAGTGTCAGGTGTTTCATTATGGCTAATTGTTGGGATTTGCCAAGAATGAGCATGTCCCAAACTAGTTTAGAAAAAACCTTAAAAGTAGCTAACAGTTGGTGAGCCCTGGAGGTTCAGCTTTCCAGCCATAAGCAGCAACATATGACGTCCCCTAAGGCAACGTGAGGGATGCTTTAGACTCCTCTATTTCATTTTTTTTTCAACTCTACTGTTTCATGCATGATGAATGTAATTGAGCCTGTAATCAATGCAACAGGTTCTCGCATAAAAGAACTAAATTGGGTAATTGCTAATGTATTCCGCCTGCACGGTACCATGTTAGAGCTGCAGTTTACCACTAGACCAAATAACTGAATGCTGGCTTTAGATTCCAAGGAACCATGTTAAAATCCTGGCTGTCCCATTTACAATCTGTGACACTGACCCATCTTAAAGCTGCATTTCCCACACCTGTGAAATAAAGAGATTGGTCTATACCAGTGGTGATCCAAGGGAGACTTGTAAGATGATCCACTTGTGTGTGTATGTGTGTGTATATGTGTGTGCATGGGACTGTGTACTCACGCATGCGCATGTCTATGGGGGGGTGGACAGCCCTATTAGCATTTCTAATTAAATTTATTTTTCATTTCAAAAAAGGAAAGAAATTGATTTAATATGTAGATTGACAATAGGTTCAGTTTTCATATCAGATGGTCATATCTCCTATATACAAAAGGAGTTCCACAATGTGGAGGTTGATACTTTAAGTATACTGCAACACACTATACTTAACCTGTGCCTAGTCAAGTGGATCTACATATATGTTATCTAATTTTAACTAAGCCAACCCTGAAAAATAAATGGACATGTGGCTTATGTTTCAATGAAATTTTAAAATTAAAATTAAAAAAAATTTGAATTTCAACATAACAAAAAGATTTTAACAAAATCACAGGAAAATACTAATCATGCTGAGCACAAATGAACAAGAAAATGATGCCTCTATTTCTTGAATGAGCTTGTCCTCAGTCACATTATGAGGCAAAAAATAACGATGATTGTATTTAATCTGGTAATTTACAAATTAATTAATAATTAATTCATAATTTATGAATTTCACTAAGCTTAACGATACATACTTAGGAGCTTCTTTCAGGTTTCTTAACAACTAAAGACCAAAGGCCACATGCCATTGGAAAAACATTTGTTCTTCTAGACATGGCAGAAGAAAAAGCTGCAAAAGAAACTAAATGCATTTCCTTGTCAACAAATACTATCAGATGACACATAAAAAAATACTGTTGAAATATTTGATGAAAAAGTATTAGGAAAAAATTACATAATGTGACATTTACTATACTGTTGAATGAAAGTATAGATGTTTCTAACATGTTTCAGCTTATGATATTTGTTAGATTCTGTTGCAATAATGAAATACACAAAAAAACTACTTTTGTGAGCTGTTAAAGGACAGATTCTGGAAAAGATATATTCTTAGTATCAAGTAATTTCTTCAATAAAACAACATTTTATGGAAAAACGCTATAAATCTGTTGCCACTGATTGATTGGCTGCTTTGACTAGAATTTTATAAAAAGGATTCCACAGAAAGTTAGAGAGATGGCACTAGATAGGAAATTCATTCATACACTAGAGGCAGCTAGACTGCATTGTTGTTAGGATGTTGAACCTGGAGTCAGGAAAAGTTGAGTTCAAATTCAGTATCAGACACTTACTAGCCATGTAACACACACGTTTGCTTCAGTTTCCTCAACTATAAAAATGCGGACAATGACAGCCTACCTTTGAGGGTTGTCATGATATCAAACACAGTGCCTGGAACATAATAGGCCTTGCCTCCCCTCCTATTCACTGGGTCACTCACAGGCAAAACATCGAAGGAACAAGTTGGAGCCAGAGACACACGAAGTGCCACAGGATGTCATCAATGTGTTAATTTCATAAAATCAAGACCTTTAGGGGGGCGGAGCCAAGATGGTGGAGTAGAAACAGCACTTCCAAGGTGCTCTGCCCCACACAACATCCAAACAATGTGAAAGGGGAATCTGAACAACTTCTGGAGCCCAAGCACCCACAGAACTACATAGAGAAGCTAACCTCCTCCTGAGGAGAACCCAGCAGCCCTGCAGGGAGCAGCCAGCACAGCGTTCAGCGGGCAGCATAGCGTGCTGGGAACCGACAACGCAGCACTCTGGGAGCTGAGCCCAGGCTTGGATGAGCCATGGTTTTAGCCCTAGGTCAGCCAGGCCAGCAGCCGACTGGAGGGACCCCAGAACACCAGCAGCTGTGGCGATTCCAGAACTATCAGCACAGATATGCCTAGGACAAAGTGAAAGGTTAGTGCCCTATGGACTTTGGGACCAGTATTTGGGGACCGTAAAGTCGGCTTCCTCCCCTGGGGGCGAAAAGCTGCTGAAGAAATGCTGCACACAAGCCATTTTGCAGTGTCAATGGCGGCTCTAGCTCCTGGTCTTCGAACTGTAGGGAGATCCAGCAATCAGTCTGGGGGTTAATCTCTCTTGCTTTAAACTGCCTGGATCTGGATTGTGGTCTGGGGTGGGGAAGTTTGGGGTGGGTATCCAGCTTGCCAGAGCAGGTGGAGGCTTTACAGAGGCCACCTAACCTACGGAAGTTGTGAAGACCCCACGTTTGGGCAGAAGCTCTCCTGTCTGGTGTCAGAGTCCTACTGTGGCAACAAGCCCCAAAATCAAGTAATTAAGTGGCAACATACCTAGGCAAAAGAAACAAAATAAACAGAAAAATTCAACATTGGACTCCTATTTTAGGGGTAAAGAGGATCAAAGCATGGAGGAGGACTATGAGGTCAGAACTCCTGCACCAAAAGCCCCAAATGAAAATACAAGCTGGCTACAGTAGGCCATCTCAGGGGATGAGAGGGGGATGATGGAGGGGAGGGCATTCTGGGGGGAGGGAAGGTTGGAAGTACCCACTATCAAAGAGGGACAGGATCAAAGTAGGGAATGGACCAGGTGGGAGGTGAGACAGGTGGGAAGGAAATATAAGCAGTCTTTTACAATATATCTACTATGGTAATGTTTTGCATTGCTATACATGTACAACACATACTGAATTACTTATCTTCTCAGAGGGAGTGGGTGACAAGGGAGGAAGGGAATGGATCTGAAAATCGAAGTTTTAAAAGTAAATGTTTCATAAGATGTCCAGGCATTGGGGCTCAGAGATTCACCTTGCCCTAATGGCAAAGTCGAAGGGGGTATGGGAGAAGATATGGGAGAGAGCAGATTGGATGAGAGGATATCTAGTGGGACTGCTATTCTGGGGTGGTGGGTAGGGAAAAAATTGGGGAAAATTGTAACTCAAAATCTGGTGGAAATGAATGATGTAAACCAGAAGTTAATAAAGCATTTGTTTAATAAGAACCCCCCCCCCAAAATAAAGACCTTTAAGTGGCAGAATCTTCATAATACTTTGTAGTGAGATGAGGGGTGACCATGAAAGGTTTTATACCACAGAAGTTCATTAGTCATCTTGTAGGAAAGTGTTAAGAGCTGTTGGATGTGAAGAAGTTTTTACAAGTTACTTAGAAAAAAAAAGAAAAGAAAAGTGTGCCAAATTTGCTGACCTTTATCTGTGATGACAGGTAGGTCTCAATAATAAACTACTTAGTAGATATGTAAAAAAAAATAAACATCACTGATCTGTCTCTTCAAACTAAAGGTTATTCTTTAATAGTAAATAAGAAAGTAGTAGATTTTTGAAAGAAACGTGGATTGTGGAAAGTATATTTTGAAAATGGATGTTTGGAATTGTTGCCACTGCTCCGTGACTTTGCTTATGAAAATAATGTTACTCTATCACCTATAAAAACTTTCCTAGCTGTAAACTAAGTATTTACTTAGTATAAACTAAGCCGGAAACTGAGTATTCCAACCTGTTGAAAGAGAATTCCAAACAAAGAGTTTCAAAGGATTTTGAACACATTTGTTAAAAACATAAAAATGAAACACCTTCTGGTTATTTTGAAGTGAAAGAAGGAAAAAGGGAAATTTACTAGTCAAATGTCCACAAAAATATTTGCATAATTGGTGGATGGGATAGAAAAATGAGTATCACAATTCAGTAAGCATAGCTAACAGTGTACTTTCTTGCATTTGGATCAAAGTATCTTTGTGAAATATCTTTTTCAGCTATCATAGACACTAAAATAAAGTACTAAAATAAATCAAACTTAAATCCAGACCTTCAAAATTATAGTATCACAAAGTATTGAACTAAGATTTAAAAAATATAGCATATATTCAATTGATAAAATGTTTTAGTGAGGGCAAAAAGTTTTTGAGCCATTAGCAAAATAAAACATTATTTTAAAATATTTTATTTTATCTTGGTTGTATTTTTAAAATCTATTTTGTATATTTTTATGATCCACATATATGTATGTAATATACACAATAATAAAACACAAATAAATATAACATATTGATGATGTGCTCAAAATATTTTTATGAATAGAAATGTGTAAAGAAGAAAGTTTAGAAACCACTAGTCTAGATCATTCCTGAACGGGGTGAAACAAGATTAAAATAGAATTGGGAAATGTTTTAAAAATAAATTAAAGTACAACACAATATGTTAGGTCAAATTGAGATTTTTTTAAGTCAATGTGCAGCCTGCAGGGGTCTATTTCTGTTTGAGTTTGACACCAATGGTCTTCTCTGCTAACTCTATAATCTTATCTACTAGAACTAAATATTAACAAGGACCCAATGACCAGACCCTATCAAATTCAGTTTTGTCTAGGAGTATGGCATAGAGGATTAAGTGCTGGACTTAAATTCAGAAAGACATCATTCCAAATCTGGATTTCAACCCTTACTGGCTAAGTGACCCCAGGCAAGTCAAAACCTGCTTGAGTCTGCTTCCCCTCTTTATCATGGGAACAATACAAGTGGTAACTACTTTGCAGGGTTGTCATGAGGCTCAAACAAGATAATGTCTCTATTATGCATTACATATATGCCATACAGAAAGGAATGGTGACCTCAGAGTGAGGAAGACTTGGGATTGAGTCCTATCTCTGACACATACCTGTTGTGTGACCGTACACCAATCACTTAACTTCTCTGTGCTCCAGACAACTCTCTATGATTATAGACTGCAGAGAAGGTGTTGCTTGGTAGAATCAGTCCCTCCCCAGGAACACCCACTACCAAAGCAATCATAGAGCCAGTTATATAAAGTGCTATGTAAATGTCGGTTTTTAGTATTGTTATATTATTATTCATACTGCTAAGTACAAGCTAAACTGTTTACTTTATAGACTTGAAGATCACAGATTTATAGCTAGAAAGATCTCAGATAACACCCCATTTTACAGATGAGAAAACTATAGTGGTAAAGTCACATGACCAACCTCACATAGGCAATAAGTGGGAAGGCCAGAATTGGTACATGAAATACGGAAGCTGAGAGTTGGCAGGGACTTTCAGGAGTCATCGAGTTGAACTATGCTCACTCTAACCCAAAGAGCTTCCCCCTACCACCATCACAGAATATTTGACAAATGGTGTCTAACCTCAGCTCAAAGACTTCCTATGTGAGGGAACCCAACACTTTCCAAGGCAGTCCATTCCACTTTGGGGCATTTCCAGGGGTTAGGAAAATGTTCCTGATATAAAGCCTGAACTGGGTACTTTTTAGCTGCCATTTATTTCTCCTGGTTCTACCCTCCAGGGCCTAACACAACAAATTTAATCTCTCCTCCACATGTCATCTCTTAAGATGTCTGAAAAGAGCTATCTTCCCTCCACCTTCCCTTCCTCCCTCCACCCCCCATCCCAAGTTTTCTCATCTTTAAGCTAAACATCCCCAGTTCCCACAACAAAGCCCCTCACATGACACAAATTCAGAATAATTCATCATCCTCATTGCCATCTTCTGGACATTTCCCAATTTATTAATGTCCTTTTCACATGGTGGTCCACATAGCTGAATGAAATACTTCACATATGGTCTGACCACGGCAAAGGACTGAGAGACTATGATGTCTGGAAGCACATAGCCCAAGATCACATTAGACAACGTAGGTGCCTTCACTCCAAGTCTGACATTCTAACCACAGTACTAACACTGACTAGATAGGTTACATCAGGAAGTTCCCCTTCTAGTATTGTTCCACA
Organism: Gymnobelideus leadbeateri; assembly: GCA_011680675.1. Taxonomy (NCBI): domain Eukaryota; kingdom Metazoa; phylum Chordata; class Mammalia; order Diprotodontia; family Petauridae; genus Gymnobelideus; species Gymnobelideus leadbeateri. The sequence goes on from WOXC01009733.1 coordinate 456,800, forward strand.
TACAAATTTAATACCATGTCAATTTCAAATAAATGAATGAATACACGAAGAGTCCTCTGAAGTCACCAAGGAAATTTTTGTCATGTGGATAATCTTCAAGTAACATGTAACGGGGAATTTTGGCATTAGCACAGTTCAGCTCTCATCTGCTTGCTAGAATCTGAGTATCTTGCTGTTCATTTAAAATCTTAGTCAAGCATTTTGCTTTCTTTTCACTTAATGATTTCATTGGAAATTAGCTATGGAGATTCATTTAAACAGTAAATATACTGTTTGGTGCTATTCCAAATGAGCTCATTTTAAAAATTAACCTGCTTTTCATCTGATAGCTAAAGTACAGTTTTCTTGTCTCACATTAGAAGAAAAAAAGGAGAGAAAAGGTCAATTAAAGCATCTGATCTAACCTTAAAGCGATTCACCATTTATTACCCTTTAGCATCCAATAAATCTCAGCTTCCCTCACTGTCGCTTTGTTGTGATTAATGGGCCTTCACAAATCCTTCTATGGACCTGGCCATTGTTTTCCTCCTGTAGTGCTGGTAGGCTTCAGAACAATTCCTGCTGATCTCACAAACTCTGGAAAAGCAAAGAAAGCTGAGGACTACTTCTGTCAGGAGGTACTAGAAGCAGGGTCTAGCTCAGCAGACCCCAAAGTGTGCTCAAAGCAGTGACAGGGGGTTCAGTGAAAAAATGGTAATGCTAGCAATATTTTCCCTTCAAAAATATTAGATGTAAAACGATGTATCTAAAAAATTGCTTACTATGACTGACAGGTTTTCTATTGGAATATAAGCTTAATTTTCTTTAAAATGTCCCTAGCCTTCCTTTGTCCCAAAAGTATCCAGTCCTCTCTACACCAGTATTTACTGGTTCTCTAAAAGGGCTTCTTGCCCAAGCCCGCTCTGGGGCTACATTCATTTGGCTAGTCTACAAGGACAGAAGGAAAAAGAAATGCTGAAAGTGGAATCAGAGGACCTAGGAAGGAAGGAAGGAAGGAAGGAAGGAAGGAAGGAAGGAAGGAAGGAAGGAAGGAAGGAAGGAAAGAAAAGAGAGGGAAGGAGGAAAAGATGGAGGGAGGAAGGGAGGGAGGGAAAGAGAGAAGGAAGGAAAGAAGGGAGGGAGGGGAGGAGGGAAGGGAGGGAGGCACATAGTAAGTAGTTCTATATTCTCCTAAGTTATTCTTTTCTTTCTTGCCAGAAGAGAAATTTGAAAAAAAAAAATTTTGCCTAAGTATCAAGCCTTAAAGCACTGTTTCCCAACCAAGGCATGGTAACACACTTTGGCATGGCACAAAGTTATTTGACAGGTAAGCCTCTAGATCCCCTCATTACCCACTTTGTTAATTTCTCTGTCTGGGGAGTTAATGGGTAGAAATCATTTTAGAGAGATCAGAAAGTATGGTTGCTGCTATGTCTGTTTAAAAAAAATGTATTGCTAGAGGTAGAGAGGAACACTGAATGGAAGCATTTAGAAAGAAAGATAACTAATTGTTCCCTGGCAAGTGTGCAGGTATATTTTAAACTGAGAAAAGTTGAAAAATACAATCTTAAAAATTCCGTATTGGACTCCTTTTCTCCTATGCCAGGAAATGGAAAAATTCTTTGCCTCTCCTCACAGTCACCAAAATAAGAAATGAGTTTGGAAGAGTCCAGGAAATGTAATATAATCTAAAGCTCGTGTTTGAGGGGCAGCACGGGGTACTACAGTGTTCTCAAAGTGTGGTTCCCCCTCCAGGGGGTCTTTCTGATCAAAATTATTTTAAGAAGACATTTTAATTGACTAGAAAGTAAATATTGGCAGATATAACCCATCTAAACAAAAGCTCTTTGGTGGTGGGGGTGTGGGGGTAGTTCACAGTCATTGTTTTAGAGTGTAAAGGGATGAACCACAGACATAAGAGCGCTAGACGTGGGGTCAGTAAGAACTGAGTTAAAATACCATCTCAGACACCCATGGACAATTTACTTATCCCTCATAGCCTTAGTTTCCCCATCTGTGAGATGGACATAAGAAGAGCACCTCCCTCACTGGGCTATTGTGAGAATCAAAATAGATTAGTATCTATAGAAATGATATAAAACCTTTAAGTCCTACCAATCAGCCAATAGGGATTAAGTGCCTACTATGTGCTAGGCATTGAGAGATACAAGTACAATCAAGCAATTCCTACTTAAAATAAGCTTATATTCTAATGGGGAAAACAAATACATCAAAAAATATCTATGTAGTGTCCTCTTTTTCTTTGAAAACTTAGGCAGTGTAAAAACAAAAGGTAAGCATAATTTTTAAACTTTAAATATATAATATAGACATAACATGAATATTTAAATATAAGGGAGTTTGAGATGGAGATTAGGAAAGGCTTTGAGCAAAAGCTATACAAATATGTTCATAATGATAATTATTATTATTTCAGGACCAAGTTATAACCACCAGAAATTAGAGGAGTATTCTTAAGGAACCCAAACTTAGTAATCAATGCATATTATTCAAAGAAGCGATAGAAATGATGTGCTATATTACTGAAGTATGTAAAAAAGTAGCAGCCATCAAATACCTGGCAAGGTAAGTCCTGGGGGCTATAGTGATGCATCAGAAGCTCCCTATCTTTAATGGTCTGACAAGTGAGAAATACCCACATATGAACAGAGAAACATCACAGAGTAGTTAACCAATAACCTCTTCTGGAACCACAGCATGATTGTAGACCAAAGCGTTGCCCATATTCCCCTGGACAGAACACCAATTCACAAAAAACCAACAGTGATGTTTTTAATAGATGTCTCTATAACAAACACACATAGTGTACACGATATGATAAATGTGATCTTTCAAAATATAAAGATCTCATGGAATAAATCAAAAGCATGTGGGCACAAGTTGAGATCTACAGATAATCTGTTGACAAGTCCTGTTGATTTTACCTTTGTAACATATTTGGCATATGTCTCCTTCTCTCCTAGCAGCTAGGTGGCACAGTGGATAAAGGCCTAAACCAGGAGTCAGAAAGACCTGAATTCAAATCCAGTCTCAGATACTTACTAGCTGTGTGACCTTGGGCAAGTCACATAACTTTGTCTGCCTCAGTTTCCTTCACTATAAAGTGGAGATAATAATAGCACCTACTTCATAGGACTGTTGTAAGAATTAAATGAGTTGATATTTTAGCCCAGTGCCTGGAACATAGCAGGCACTTAATAAAGACTTCCCTTCCCTCCTCTTATACTGCCACCATCCTAATACTGGCCATCATTGCAGCAGCCTGCTGGTTGGTCTCCCTGCCTCAAGTCTCAGCTCATTCCAGTCTATCCAGCTACCAAAGTGATCTTCTTAAAGTGAAGAGTTCTGACTGTGTCACATTCCTCACCCCTACCCCCTCACCTCCTCTGCCATATTCAATGAACACCCAAGGACTGCTGCTTGAGATACGCTGTATTGCTATTGCCAGAATGCAATTTAAAATCCTACATTTGGCTTTTACAGCCTTGCAGAACCTGAGCCCTTCCTTTTCAGTCTTCTTATACGTTACTCCCCACCAAGTAATCTATGATCCAGTGACCCTGGCCTCCATGCTCTCCCTCAAATAAGATATTCCATATTCTGACACTGAGTGTTTTGACTGGCTGTCCCCCATACATGGAATTCTCTCGTTTCTCATTTCCACCTCCAGGTGTCTCTGATTTCCTTCAAGTCTACGCTAAAATTTCACCTTCTGCCAGTAGGTTTTCCTGGTCCCCCTCAAGGCTAGTCCCTTCCCTCTGAGGCTACCTCCAATTTCTCCCGTATTTTTCTTATCTGAACACAGTTCTTTGCGTGCAATCTCCCTTGTTCAAATGTGAGTTCTTCAAGGGCAAGGTAAGTTTTCTTTTTTCTTTTTTTTCTCTCTCTCTTTGTGTTCCCCATGCTTAGTACAAGGGTTTGGCACATAGCAAGGGCCTGAAAAATACCTCTTGTTATTCTACTTCTTGTGGAAAGCTGGAAATAATCTCCAACAGGAATGAGAGAATATAAGAGGAGCTGGACTGGGAAGAGAAAGAGGCTAGCAAAGAAATAGGAAAGACCAGAAGCACAGGAAAGATAGGGAACAAGCCTTTCTTCCCAACAGGATTATGCTTCCTTATGCATATCCTTCCTCAAAGAAAAGCAGTTAATAGCAAACACTCATGAAGTCTCTGGAATCAGAGCCAGATATCCTGAGTCTGGGACCCCAGATTATTTTATATAGAACCAAGCCGTAGGGGCTCACTGCCCTTATTTTTTTATACTGGGTTAATTTCTTCTTGCTTATAATTTCAGAGAAATTCCAATTCCCCATATTATTTGGGGACAAGAAAACCACAGATTTCCCAAACATAATTTCAACATACTTTCAATCTTCCTCATACTTTTTTATTTCAAAGCAGCCCAAGTGACTCATCAAGGTTTTCCCTTCCCTTCCTCACCTCTGTAATTTTCTCTGTAATAGGTGCTAATAAAAGATGGATCTATGGATCAGTCAACCAGAGGAAGGTATAGAGAGCAAAGCCCAATAAATTATTGAGAACCAGCTCTCTCTACCCACTGGACCGATCTTTCAGTTTTGGGTGTCTGAGTAAGTTGAGAAAGAGATGGGCATCTTACTATCCAACAACAACAGCAGCAGCATCTAAGTAATACACATTTCAACAGCACCGGGATAATGTGGCCAAAAGCACACACATACACAAACCACAGGAAGCTGGTAGTGAGCTCCTATGGAACGTTTGGCACTCACGGCCCCTCTGAACTTCCCTTCTGGCCTGGAGAAGTTCATTTCTGGCCGAAAGAGAGTGAAGGCACTTTGGTAAGGATAAAAAAGACATGGGTTGGAAGAGAAGAAAGTAGGCTAACCATTTTTCTTTTTAACACAGCGATGCTGCCACCTGATTCTGACCCTGGAATGAAATGAGAGGGTCATTCCAGCAAAGCCCCTCATGCATTCTCCAGCTGGGGCAGCTACACAAAGCAACGAGGAATTCCACAGGAAACCAGGAAATGTGTTTGAACCCAGCTGCTCCCCTTATTTAGAAAGAAAAGGAAATAAATCAACATAAAAAACAAACCAGAGATGGTTGAGATGTGGAAAAAAATTCTTCATGGAAAAAAAAAGATTCTTTTTGAACCTTTTGAAGACAAAGGTTCATTCTGTGAGAATGTCAGGAGCCTACACAGGGACGAAAAGAGAGGTAGTTTGCAAGCATGAGGATCTTCCTGTAATAACAATAGAATCCTGGGATAGGAATGATTCTTTTTATATAAAGAGGTTTATCCTTTGACTTGGTTTCGAAAATTTCATTGCTGTGACTGAAACAACAGCATGAAAATGGATACGGCCATGTCTCAGTTATCCGTGACCTGATTATTTATTTGGGGGATTCCCAGCATAAACTGGAAGTCTTGCCCTGCATTTGAGTCAAACCAAGTAACAATCCAGTGCTTACTATGTGTAAGAGACACTGATGAGGGAGACCTCGGTTCAAGTCCCACCTCTGAAGGGCTTTGGCCCTGTGACCTGGGAAAGCTATTCAATCTCTCAATGCCCCAGGAAACTCTGAGGCTCTCACCTGTAGAACGGGCTGATGGTAGACACTGGCAGAGAGAGTTTCCTCATCTATTCCAATGAAATCATAGGATAGGGGGGCGGCTAGGTGGTGCAGTGAGTAGAGCATCGGCCCTGGAGTCAGACCTGAGTTCGGATCCGACCTCAGACACTTAATGCACACACAAACAAAAACCTAGCCATGTGACCTTGGGCAAGTTACTTAACCCCAATAGCCCTCCAAAAAAAAAAAAATAAATCATAGGATAGGCTAGAGGTCCTATTCCAAAGGTTCCCAAACATTCTGTGCCCTTAGGGACTTGATAATTTTTTCACCGTACCCCTAGGCAAAAAAAGCAAAAACCACAAACCAAAAAACCCCTAATGTTCTGTTCATTAAGTTGTTGTTGTTCGATCATTTCAGTCATTACTGACTCTTTGTGACCCATTTGGGGGTTTTCTTGGCAGAGATACTGGAGTGGTTTTGTCATTTCCTTCTCCAGCTCATTTTAGAAATGAGGAAATTGAGGCAAACAGGGTTAAATGACTTGCCCAGGGTCACATATCTAGGAAGTGTCTGAGGCCAGATTTGAATTCAGGTCTTCCTGACTCCACTCCCAATTTGTCATAGGTGGAAAATTTTAAATATCCTGAAAAGTCCTTTTGAGCACATTGTAGTACCCTAAAGGGCTGTGGCACAGTTTGCAAACTGGTTCTAGTAAAAAAATGTAACCAGAACAGTGTCATGTGGTGGGGATATAAATGCAGAAGAAACAATAGGCCCTGCCTTCCAAGAGACTACATTCCACTGGAAGGATGCAACATGTAAACAGATAAGTTTAGGCCTGAGAACTTCAGGAAGGGGAGAACACCAATAAGGGAGAAGAGAAAAGGCTCCCTATAGGAGGGAACACCTGAGTTGAGCCTTAAAGGAAACCAGGCATGCTAAGTCACAGAAGTGAGGAGGGATTTTGCCCTGCAGGCATGGGGAGCCAAATGGGGTAAAGGCATAGGGAGGTGGAAAGCTTTATTATTTTTTTTTAAAGCAATTGGGGTTAAGTAACTTGCCCAAGGTTACACGGCCAGTTTTTTTTGTGTGGGTGTTAAGTATCTGAGGCCTGAACTGATCCCCATCCTCCCGACTCCGGGCCAGCACTCTTATTCGCTGTACCACCTAGCCGACCCTTGGAAAACTTTATTTAGAAAATGGCAAATAGGCCATTGTGGTAGGATCCAGAGTACATGAAGGGAGGGCGGAGAAGAGAACATAAAAGCCATCTCAAAAGGTGGACTGGACACAGAATCTAAAGGCCATAGCAAGCTGAGGCCAGAGGGAAGATATGCCCAGACTTAAGATCCAGAAGAGGAACACGCTGACCAATGAGGTGGGATGTGGCAGTGAGAAAGCAATTCTTTAATCAGTCCTGTATTCCCTTCACCAAAGACAGCTCAGAGAAGCAGCAGCATGTACCCAGATGTGCCTATTGATGGGGTCCCCCAAAATGCTTTAATGTTCCTCTTCATTAGCACAGATCAGTGAAACAGAGCTCTGGGGAGTCAGGGATGATTCTGATTCGAAGTCATTGCTATTGATGGATAATTTTTCACAACTTTTTAAAAAGGAGAATAATGCTCTTGTCCTTTCTCATAAGGATATAGATAAATGTTAAGACATAACTAATAGGGGGGGAAGATTTTAAAGATTTGAAACATTATAAGAAACTCTAAAGATAGAGCAGCTAGGTGGGGCCGTGGATAGAGTAGCAGGTCAGGAAGACTCCTCTTCCTGAGTTCAAATCTGGCCTCCGATACTTGCTAACTGTGTCACCCTGGGCAAGTCACTTTACCCTGTTTGCTTCAGTTCCTTATATGGAAAATGAGATGGAGAAGGGATGTGGACATGGCTGAAAACAATAAAACAATAAGAAACTCTAATGAGAAGATAATATATGTGGTTTGTACTCAGAGAGAAGTCTGGGTCAGGAGCAAAAATCTAAGCAGAATGTTTGGCCACTTTCTGATGTCACATCTAAATCCCTCTGGGAGTGAAGGCTCTCCCTAATACTGTTTAATAATATTTAATTTAAAACCCATTTTTGGTGGCATTGTTCTAGGTAAATATAAGATCTATAGCATACATCTAATGCAGGTGATACTTAAACATAGACAAATAATGGAGATATAGACAGACAGACAGATGAAGTATTTATTAGGAATTTATGTTGTATTTGGCACTGTGCCAAGCACTGGAGCTACAGATAAAAATAACACGGTCTCTGCCCTCAAGGAACTTACATTCCAATGGAAGAAAACACATGAAGAGAAGCTGTAAGGGAAGAGAGAGAGTCCATATGTGGTGACATGGCTGGAGATGTCCATGAAGCACAGTGAAGGTCAAGAACCAAACCCAAGCTGACCTATCAATGCCCAGGGTATCTCTAGGGGCAAAGTCCCATTTTCAAGGGGGGGAGGAAGTGAAGATAATGACTCAGTTGGAGGTCAAATGGCATGGTGTGAGATATCCATGAAAACAGAAGAACATACAGAGAATAGAAGAATTTGCAAATCACTATAAACACCTCTATACTTTGATGCTCAGAAGGTTCTGAAATCTCATTGATGTGGACACACCCTCCAGCAATGGCAGACTGAAATCCATCCATTGCCTTTCATTCTGGGCAACTCTTGTCCTCCTGTAAATCTTCCACAGGGGGTCCATCCAACATGCTGGCCTCCTCTTTGTATTTCTCCTGACATTGCATGGACACCAATAGAGCATAAAGCACAGTTTTGGGTCAGTCATTTCAGTCATGTCTGACTCTTCATGACCCCATTTAGGGTTTTCTTGGAAAAGATACTAGAGTGGTTTGCCATTTCTTTCTCTAGCCCTTTTTACAGATGAGGAAACTGAGACTATCAGAGTTAGGTGATTTGCCCAGGTCACACAGCTAGTAAATATGTTACAGCCATCTCAAGTCCACCATGATCTTTCCCATGACCCTTTACTTCTCTGCCAATGCCACTCCCCATCCTCATTTTCCTGGTGCCTTTCTCATCATCCTTTTAAAAGGGGAAGACACATCCTAACACTGATGGATGAAAAGAAAGGGAACAAAGGCAAGAACAGGCCTGTCAGATTCCATTCAGGAATCTTTTGCAGATCTCTAAAAAATGGACTTGGACCATTTTTTGATGGCCGTGATCGCACATGCATGGAAGGAGCACAGAAGTCCAAAGTACCTTTGAATAGAACAGGAGATGGTTTGGGCAGAGGGACAGAGGGAAGAGGCAAAGGGCGCTATCAGATGTGAGAGGTCAGAAAGGAGACAGGATATGCAGTCCTAAGAACCCAGATCCAGAGTGCACAGGGAGCTATTCCAAATTCCTGCCTTCCTTTGGGATTCACCTTCTACCTACCCTGGATATATTTTGTACGTACATAGCTGTTTCCATGTTATTTTCCCCATTAGACTGTAAAGTCCCTAAGAGCAAAGGCTGTTTTTACCTCTCTTTACCTTTCATTATATCCCCAAGGGCTTAGCAAAGCACCTGTTACATAGTAAGTCATAAATAAGTTCTTGTTGACTTGACCTCTTAATTTTCACAAATTTGTAAGCTGAAGTTCAGAGAAGTCCTAAATTATAGGAGTAAAGCTCTAGAATTAGAATGAACCTCAGAACCACCTAGTCCAATGACTATCATTGTACAGATGTAGAAACTGAGGACCAGGTGTCTTACCAGTCACACAAATAATAAGTGACAGAATTGAGGTCCTCTGACTCCCAATCCAGTATACTTTCCACTACGCCACGTTGCTCGGACTCCTAGGCTTTGACTACTTTGCCAATGTAAAGGGGAGGGGGGAGCTAGGGAGAAGCTCCATGGACAAAGAGGCCTCAAGAGCAGATCAGCATTCACCTTTTATACATAATGGTCATCAGTAAGGCAGTGCTTGGCTATATGTGTGTAGTTAAAAAAAAAAAAAAAAGAAGGACCAAGCTTGAGGAGCTTACCATGCAATAAAGTAAAACAAGTTGATGCCAGTGATTCTATTCCAAACAAGATCACCCTGGCCATTAGGGAAAGGGCAGCCTTTCAAAGGTTGCATGTGAAGGCAAAGCCCAGGTGGTCACTCACTTCTCTCAATTTATGACTTTGCCACTCTGTAGCCTTTCCTTTTAAAGGCAAGTTTATAAGTCCCTACATCCTCTGACTTTCTATTAAGAAATCTTGACATTCACAGAGAAGACTCCCATGGGTGTGTGAGCATGCCAACCTTTCATTGCCTTCAAGAACTTGTATCCCCAGGACTGCGCTGTTACAGAACAGGATGAATATTGTAGGTGTGAGCATGTTAGAGAACCTCTATTTTTTAACCTTTGAGTTTTCAGGTTGCAGAGAGGAGCAGGATTTCTTAATTAGGCTTACGTTTCCTTCCCTGAGAAGTTATAATCTGGTTGAAGGCATTGTTTTCATTTTTCCGTCCAGTGCCCAGCACATAGTAGGTACTAAGTTTTTATTGATTCATTGATTAGTTATAGATTTTCTTACTCAATTTTGGGAACATCTATCTATCTGTCTGTCTCGCTATCTATGTGCCTGCTTATCTATCTATCTGTCTGTCTTTCTACCTGCCTGCTTATCTCTCTCTCTCTATCCGTCTGTATATCTATCTGTCTCTCTACCTACCTGCCTGCTTATCTATCTATCTATCTATCTCTCTATCCGTCTGTATATCTGTCTCTCTACCTACCTGCCTGCTTATCTATCTTTCTCTCTATCCGTCTGTATATCTATCTGTCTATCTACCTGCCTGCTTATCTATCTATCTATCTATCTATCTATCTATCTATCTATCTATCTATCTATCTTTCTCTCTATCCGTCTGTATATCTATCTGTATCTCTACCTCCCTGCCTGCTTATCTATCTATCTGTCTGTCTGTCTGTCTAACTGCTTCTCTATCTATCTGTCTGTCTATCTTAATAGAGCTGTTAAAGGGAAAATGGAGGATCAGGGAAGTAGTGGTGGCTGGCTCAAGATCACACAGTGAATTACTGTTAAAATCAGCCCTGAGACTAGAACTCAGAGCCTCTGACTATATAGACATCAAGGACATTAAGGAAACTAGGTGACACAGTGGACCGAGTGCCAGAACTGGAGTCAAGAAGACCTGAATTCAAATCTGACCTCAGATAATTGTTTACTGTGTGATCCTGGGGCAAGTCCCTTAACCCTGCTTGCCTCGGTTTCCTCATCTGTAAAATGAGCTGGAGAAGGAAATGACAAACCACTCCAGTATCTTTGCCAAGAAAGCCCCAAATGGGGCCACGAAGGGTCAGACACAACTGAAACAACTGAACGACAACATTTTGAGGAATGTAACTTGGCTTTTAATTGAGAGCCACCTCCCTTGCCTGGAAGGCAGGAGTCACACCATTATAGAAGAGACTATGCCATAGCCATTTTCTGGTGACTCCTTGAAACTAACTATTTGCAGAAGTCACAAGATACAAGATGGCTCTTACTTTATACCAGAAAGCTAGTAAACACTCATTTACGGAGCACTTTCCAGCTTCCAAAGGCACATCCATCTGAACCGCTCTGTGAGTGAAGCGTAATTAGCCCCATCTTACAAAGGAAGCTTAACTATTTAGTAGGTTTTCTTCAGAAGATAAAAAAGCATCTGCTCTTACAAATCAAGCCAGGTTATTGTTTTATTTATTATTCAAGGTCCCATAGTTATTGCATCTTCTTAGTGAAATGTGCTATACTCTCAAGTACTTTGGTCCTCTAGTAGGCAACTAAAAATATCAGTCAAGAAGGCCCATCTTAGAGATTACGATCTAAAAAAAAATAGCTGGCCCCAAAGACACTTAAAAAATATTAAATTAGGAAAGGAAATTGCTTTTCAAATACATGATGCATCTGCATTTAGAGCCAGTTGGGTGGTTAGAGCCAAAGGACAGAGCCCTGGGCTTGAAATCAAGAAGAATCATCTTCCTGAACTCCAATCCAGCCTTAGAAATTTATTAGCTATATGTCCCTGGGCAAGTCACTTAACCCTGTTTGCCTCAGTTTCCTTATCTGTAAAAAGAGCTAGATGGCAAATCACTCCAGTATCTCTGTCATGAAAACCCCAAATGGGGTCACAAAGAGCTGGACATGACTGAAATGACTGAACAACCACAAGGTGGTACAGTGGAAAGAGCACTGGGCCTGAAGTCAGGAAGACCTGAATTCCACTCCAGTCTCAGTTGTTGTGAGGATCAAAAGAGATAATTTTGGGGGGCGGCTAGGTGGCACAGTGAGTAGAGTGTCGGCCCTGGAGTCAGAAGGACCCGAGTTAGGATCCGGCCTCAGACACTTAATGCACACACAAACAAAAACCTAGCTGTGTGACTTTGGGCAAGTTACTTAACCCCAATTGCCCTCCAAAAAAAAAAAAAAAGCCAAAAGAGATAATTTTTTCTGTTGCTTTTTTTGGAGGGCAATTGGGGTGAAGTGACTTGCCCAAGGTCACAGAGCTAGTAAGGGTTAAGTGTCTGAGACTGGATTTGAACTCAGGTCCTCCTGACTCCAGGGCTGGTGCTCTATTCACTCTAGTCGCCCCCAAAAGAGATAATTTTGCAGCGTATTTAGCATCATGCTTGGTATGCAGTAGGTACTTAATAAGTATTTTCCCCTCCCTCCCCTTTACCTTTTCTAGCATTTTTATGTTTTCTAAAATACCTCACTGGTTATAGAATCATTAATCTAGATCTCAGAGGAATCTTAGAAGAAAATCTAGTTCAAACCTATCATTTTATAGATGAGGAAACTGAGGCTCATGGGCTTAATGATTTGGTCAAGGTCATGTTGATAGTAAACAGATAAACTGGGATTTTAGCCCAGCTGTCCTGATTCCAAACCTAGTGTTCTTTCCACTAAAACAACCTAGACATACTATTAGTTAAATAGAATGAAAATCTGAGATAGTAAAGTCATCCAGGGGTTCATAAATTTTGTGTGCCATGGACCCCTTCTTAGAATATTGGGGGCTTTGGGTTTTTTTTTTGCTTTTTTTTTGGAGGGCAAATAGGGTTAAGTGATTTGCCCAAAGTCACACGGCTAGTAAGTGTGTCAAGCATCTGAGGCCGGATTTGAACTCAGATCCTCCTGACTCCAGAGCCATTACTCTTTTCACTGTGCCACCTTGCCACCCCAAATGTTGCTTTTAAAAGCAAAAAAAAAAAAGTCCCCCAAAACCTAAAACAAAAATCCCTATATATACATATATGCATGTATATACATGTGTATAATTATAGAAGAAACCAAATATACTATACCAAATATATTTGTCAAATTAAAAAAAAGTTTGCTGACCCCAAGCTAAGAGTCCATGATTCAGATAATTCTAAGCAATAATCTATTCCTTTCAATTGTTTAGACCAGGGGTTTAAACTCTAACAGAAATGGGAGCCACTAATCCAGTACATAAGGACCTCTGCAGGCCACATGTTGGCTTAGTTTTAGTATATAATGTTTTCTATATTTTATTTTACTTTTATTTATCTTATTAAATACTTCCCAATGACATTTTAAGCTGACTTGGGTGCATTCAGAAGTGTTACAATGACTACGGGTAGTTAGTATACTTTGATATCTCTGGTCTAGGTATCTCAGGTGAAACTCTTTCTCCCTCCATCATAAGTTCAGGTCTAGATGTCGTATTTCTTGTGTAATAATAATAATAATAATAATAATAACAGTCAGCGTTTACACAGCACTTTTTTTTTGGAGTGGGGAAGACAAGGCAATTGAGGTTAAGTGACTTGCCCAAGGTCACACAGCTAATAAGTGTGTCAAATGTCTGAGGTCGGATTTGAACTCAGGTCCTCTGGACCCAGGGCTGGTGCTCTATTCAATGTGTCACCTAGCTGCCCCCACCTTTAAATTTTGTGTAGGTTTTTTTTTTACATATTTTCTCACCTGCTTCTTATAAACAGCCTGGTGACCTAGTGATTACAGGCATTACTATTCTGCACATTTTTGAAATGAAGAAACTGAGGATCTGAGTGTTGAGGTGATTCACCCTTGGTCACTCAGCTAAAAAGTAATGGAGGAGGGTTTGGGATCCAAGTCTTTCTTGGCTCCCAGCTCAACATTCCCTCCACTAAACATAGTGTGGACCAGAGGAGAGCTGAAATGGCCTCAGGCAGAATCATAATGAGATTGGGCCATTAATGTGGGCTGACTATTACTGCATAATTAGATGACATGCTTCTTTTTTAGGATGACTATATGGGTTTTTGAATAAAAAGGAAGAACAGAAAATTTCCATCCTTAAAGATTTCCCATGGAGTCTTAATAAGTTTACAAGGTGTGTGTGTCTGTGTTTTCCAAGGCAAAAAACGCACAACAGAAAAATGGGCAAAATAGTTCTACACCAGAATCATCAAGCCGGAAACTCTAATTTAGCTCAATAAACTTTGAAAAGATTATAATAACATCTACTTCTGGAGAAATAAATGAATCAAGAAAGCCAAATTCTCATGTTAGAGCAACTCCTTCCCCTGGTTGGTACTAGAGCCATCATTAACTCAATTTGTGAAGAAACTACATCTTCCCAACATGCTTTGCAATCAGAAACTACCTTTGAAAGGGTAGGAGTGCTTTAGGTTGCATTAGGAATGCTCCCTAGGATTTTAGGGAAGGGTTCAGTACCAAACATCATGAAAATAAACTCAGGTGGGCTGGGAATCATAACATATACAACTTGGGAGAGGCAGGTTAGAATTAATGGGGAAACAGGGGTGAGCAGATGAGGGGGATCCAACTGTTATCCAGCAGGGAGGTGATATTAAGGAAAAAGAAAGGAGATATAGAGAAGAGGGGGTCTTTCCCACCTGTCAGACTTCTCTAATAATGCATGAATAATACATGTTTTCTCCAACTCCTCAATTTCTTCCTCAGGGGATTAGTAACTATTAGACTAAGGAAGACCTGAATTCAAATCAGACCTCAGATACTTCCTAGCTGTGGGACCCACTTAACACTGTTTGCCTCAGTTTCTTCTTGTGTAAAATGAACTGGAGTAGAAAATGGCAAACCACTCCAGTATCTTTGCCAAGAAAATCCCAAATGGGGTCACAAAGAGTCAGACATGACTAAAATGACTAAACAACAACAGACTAAGAAGAATTCCCCCTCTAAAGAAGGGGTTCACAAAAAGTTCTGAATCAGATGGAAGCTGTCTTGTCCTATTCCCGCTATGTGATTTAGCAGAGAGGGATTTGAACACAGGACTTGTAAGTAGCAGAACGGGATTTGAACACAGGTCTCCCCAGACATAAAATAAGAGCACTTTATAATTTGAAATAACATTTCCCCCAGAAGATCCGCCTAAGGAAAGTATTCTTCTTTTACAGAAGAATAAAGTGATATTTAACTCTTTAGTAGGTTTCCTCTAAAAAAAATAGTTTTTTAAGTGTTTCCTCCTACAAATCAAGTGAGGCCAGTGGCTTATTTAACATGCAATTGATCCCAATTCTATCACGTCTTCAGAAGAAAGACCAAGGTGGCCAGGATTTCATGGACTTGACTCCCTGGCAGGCATTGACAAAGCTCAGTTGAAAGAGCCCTTCTGAAGAGTTAATAATCTTTTTTTTTTCTTAATGCAGTCACATAGGAGCAGAGCAGGGTGACTTCATGAACTCTGAAAGGAGAAAGGAGGTTCAATGGAGGGAAGAGCAGAATGCAAAAGGGGTAGATTGGGGACGCTGGGGACACGGAAGATAAATGAGTCACATCCTGATCGGTTAGGGAGAGATTAGAAAGGAAGACACTGTGTTCTTGGAGGGAAGAGGGAGGAGGAAGGGACAGACATCAGTAGGGCTTTGCAGAGTCTAGGGATAGGAATAGGAACTGGACCTGTAATTTCACTGATACAAGGAACTCCCAGATAAGGAAAGCTCCCCGACTACTACAGGGTTGGCACCTTCTCTGCAATGTATAGGATCAACATATTAGATATTTAAAGCTAGGGGAGATCATAGAGGCCATTAAGTCCAAGCCCTTCATTTAACAGATGAATCACTAAGGTTTCAGAGAGGTTTAGCTCAAGGTCACAGGGCTCTTAAATGTCCAAGGAAGAAATGGAAGCTGGGACTTCCTGATTTTCAATCCAGAGATCAATTTATTGAATTATGATGTCCCACCTTAGAGAATCTACTGGTTTATGAAGATTTGATTTCACATACCTACTTCATCATAAAGTAGCTTTGATTTCAAAGGTTTAATCAATACAACAACTGTACCAGTATTGAAACATTCCCTATGAGCAAACAAAAGTTTACCTCACAAAATCCTGGGGAGACAGGGAGTCCTAGTATTCTTCCATTTTCAAAGAAGGAAAAACCAGGGTTTAGAGTGAGATTAAGTGTCACAAATTAGGAGGTATCTGAGACAGAATTTCAATTCAGGTCTCTTACTATAGACTCAGCACTCTCTCCAATATACCATACTGAGTTCATGAAGCTTCCCAAGTGTCCCAGGGCCTACAAACTTGTTTTCCTTCCTTCCTTTTTTCTTCCTCCTTCTTTTTAATATTTCAATAATTGTATTTTAATATAATTGATTTCTTTTTGTAATCCTATGTATTTTATTTTATTCACTTAAAAAACATGATTCCAGGGGCAGCTAGGTGGCACAGTGAATAGAGCACTGGCCCTGGAGTCAGGAGGACCTGAGTTCAAATCCACCTCAGACAGGAAACTGGCTGTGTGACCTTGGGCAAGTCATTTAACCCCAGTTGCCCCTCCAAAAAAAAAAAGCAAAAGGAACAAAACATGGTTCCAAGAAGGGATCCATAGTTTCTCCAGACTGTCCAAGGGAGCCATGATACTAGAAAGGTGAAGAATCTCTTCCCTATGGAGAAGCAATAGAGAAATTCTAAGCATGGTCTGTAATATGAGTAAGCAGAACTCAATTTGTTGAAAGGAAACTTTTAAGATGTTAGATTGACTGCGGAGACATAAAATCAAAAAGGAAAAGCCCAAAGGCATGAAGATTTTCTTCAAAAAAAAATTATGGTTGTTTCGAAATCCTAATTGTCCAGATTCACAGGGATGAGAATATAGCCTTGAGGCTACATGGGACATTCTAGGTCTTCAAGTGCAGCCTTTGACTGAATCTACACTTCACAGAATAAATCCCCTCAATAAAAGAATTTGTTTTGTAAAACTTGGACTCAGTCAGAAGGCTGCACCCAAGGCCACGTGTGATCTTGAGGCCACAGGTTCCTCACCCCTGGTAGGTGTGGAGCTCCAGGGGCTGTCGGAAAAAATGCCCCAAGGCCCATTGTGATGCTGCTTCACTTGCAACAGATCTTGTTGAATGGCCCCCGCAATCCCAAGCCCTCAGCTACATACTGCAGTTTCCCACTTAGCTTTACAGTTTTAAACAAGGAAACTTTTAAAAAGAGAAGGGTACTAAAGGAGCAATAATAATGATGAAAAAAGGAAAGGCAAAAGCATCAATGAAACATTTAAAAAGACACAGAAGAGGGTAGAAAGAAGTTCAGAAGGAAAGATGGGAAAAGCAGGGCTATGTTGGTACAACCACCATGAATGTAATGCGGCCTTGAAAAAAAAATCAAGCTGTATGGAAGAGATTCATGGTTCCCCATCCAGCTCTCTCTTTCTGGTCTTTGGACATAGACATGCTCATGTTTGCTGATGACTTTCTAGCTCATGTCTTTTTTTTTTTTTCTAAAATAGGAGTAATAAAAAGGTGGAACACAGAGACCCATCTAAGAAAATCTTACTTGAAAGCCTTACTTAGGCTTGTTTTCTTTTAATCTATCAGTTGCAGCAGGGACAAGAACACTCTGTAGCCTTAGGCTCTTGCCCAACATCTTTTTTGTGCTTCATTGGCCAAGAGGAACATAGGATCAGCCCAACCAATTAAGCAAATGTAGTAAGTGTCTCTTGTATGCTGAGCGCTTCAGCATATTAGGGTAGAAAAAGATCCCTGTCAGTAGTGATGGAGTTGTCAGTCAGTCATTCAACAAACATTTATTAAGCACCTACTATTTGCCAGACCAGGGCAGCTAGTTGCCATAGTGCATAGAGCACCTGGCCTAAAATCAGGAGGACTCATCTTCCTGAGTTCAAATTTGGTCTCAGACATTTGCTAGCTGTGTGACCCTGGGCAAGTCACTTAACCCTGTTTGCCTCATTTGCTCATCTGTAAAACAAGGTGGAGAAGGAAATGGCAAATCATTACTGTATCTTTGCTAAGAAAACCTGAAATGAAGTTAAAAAGAATCAGTTATGACTGAACAATAACAATGTGTCAGGCACCGTGCTAAGCCCCGGGGATACAAAAAAAGTAAAAAAAACAGTCCCTGCTCTCAGGGAACTTACAGTCTATTGAGGTCAGATAACATGTAAATTATCAGGTACTACAAATATACACATACACAGACATATAGGAGAGATGGAAGGCAATCTCAGAGGGGAAGGGACTAGAAAAGTCTCCTGAATAAGATGGGTCTTAAAGGAAGCCAGGAGACAAAGAGAAAGAATCAATGCAAGGCTCCTCAAAAATTGGAGAGGGAGTGTTCTGTGTGAAAAATAGAAGGTTACTCATTGAGTGCAGACCATAAAGTTCACAGAGAGGGGTCATGTGTAAAAGGCTTAGAAAAGTAGGATGGTTGGGGGGGCAGCTAGGTGGCTCAGTGAGTAGAGCACCCAGCCCTGGACTCAGGAGAACCTGAGTTCAAATACGGCCTCAGACACTTAACACTTACTAGCCCTGTGGCCTTGGGCAAGTCACTTAACCCCAACTGCCCTCCAAAAAGAAAAAAAAAAGTAGGATGGTGACAAACTTTGAAGAGTTTTAAATGCCAGAGGATTTGCTATTTGATCCAGAAGAGAAAAAGGGAACCATTGTAGCAAGGGGGTGACATGGGCAGCCTTGGGCTTTAGGAAAATTACTCTGGCAGCTGAGGGGAGGATGGTTTGGTGAGGATAGAAGGATATTGCAATGGGCCAGGTGCAAGGTGAGGAGGGCCCACAGAAGAGTGGTGGTGAGAGTAGAGAAGCAAGACTTATGTCCTTGAGGTTGTGAAGGCAGAAATGCAGATTTTGGAACAGACTCTACATGTGCAGTAGGTGAAAGAGGATCTGGGGGACACAGAGGTTTGCAAGCCTAAGGTGCCTGGGAGGATGGCAGGGCCCTCCTCACAGTTTATGGTAAGCTAGCTAGTGAGGAACAAGCTCAAAGCAGGGTGTAAGGATGGAGGAGAAATGGGGATTTTGTAGGCATCAGAGGATTCAGGATAATAGGGCGGGGATGAGAATGAGCTCAGGCAGCCAGTGAGACTGGAGGAGACAAAAGAGGTTTCTTTTCATTAGAGTAAATTATCCATTTTTATTATTTCATTTCCTTGCCTCAATTTTCCAGACACTAATTAACACCCCAAACTCCAGCTGATACCTGTCCTTTAACTCTCCTGTCATTTAACTCCTGGCTTCAGCTCACCCCACCAAAGCTGATTTTATTATTATTCTGGACCTGGGGTTTCATCTGTGTAGAAACTCCAATAGCCAATGGCCTGATTTGACTGATTTTCAGAAAGAAAACTCACCAAAGAGTTACCTCAGGGACAACGAGGTGGCATAGTGCATAGAACACAAGGCTTTGGAGTCAGGAGGACCTGAGTTCAAATCCAGTCTTAAGACACTAGACACACCTTACTAGCTGTGTGACCTTGGGCAAGCCACTTAACCCTAATTGCCTTGCCCTCCCACCTCCAAAAAAAGATAATAAAATAAAAAATTTTTAAATTACCTCAGCTTTCTTATCTGTAAGATAGGCATAATAATACTTACATCACATACTACATCACAAACTCACAAAGTTGTTTGCAAATCATCCCTTGTGTCTTAGGGAGTACGATAAAGGAAAGAGCACTGGTCTGGAGTGAAAATCTGGGTTCAGATCCTGCCTCACACATTTACTGCCCTCAACTCCTGATTCTTCTATTTATCACCTGTGTGATCTCAGTCACATTACTTAACCTTCTGGGACCTGAGGATCCTGATCTAGAAAATGAGGAAGTTGGGTTCAGTGGTCTGGAAGGTGCCTTCCAGCTCCAGATCTGTGATCTCAGCCTGCGTAGTTTTACAAAGTTGCCTGGGGCGCCAGGGCTAAGTGGCTTTCCCAGGTCACACAGGTGGCTCCCTGATTCCAAGGCTGGCCATTTATCTGCTATCATGCACTAAATTCTCTTCCACAGTGTATCTGCTTCTAAATATCTCTTATTTAAAACCCTATCACTTCCCTCCAGAGTTCTGAGTGACCCTACCTACTACTTATGCCAGTAATAACAGACTTCTCAAGGACGAACGTGATGCAGTTGCCTCCTCCTATAAAGCCCCAAAGGAAAAGGACAAATAGACTTGCTTACAGAGAATGCCCAATGTGAAATGTTCTTTTTATGAAGTTTGACAACCTAAGATATTTAACTTTTCATTCTGATTTTCATGTCTGATTTTCTTAACTTACAACTTTTGTGGAATTGTCACCTTGAAATGTTTATCACGAGACCTCCCTCCTAACTCATCCACATAGAAAATGGCACATATTCCTACAGATGGTCCACAAAGGTACCCTTCCCCACACAGACAAGTTAGGTCCCTCAAGATGATAAACACATCGTGTGTAATTCATAACACACTTACACATAAAAACAAATGTTTAAAATGGAAGTTAGGCTTACAGGTTACCCCAAAAGCTCCCCTCAAATTCATATCCTAGAGTTCTAGGTCCTAGCTAGGAGGAGTCAACAAACAAGAGAGAAGACAGCATCCTTTCCTTTTCTTGTAGGCAAAGTGCTGAAATGGGAGAGTTTAGACAGAATGCTGGCCTTGGATTCAGTTGGATTCGAACTCCAATGGCACCTCTGACACCCAGTAGCTCTGTGACCCGAGGCAAGTCCCAACGCTCTGGGTTCCAATTTCCTCTGGAGTAAAATGCAAGTATTATTATCAACCTCCTGGGCTTGTTGTGAAACTCAAACGAGCTCATGCATATACATTGCTTTGTAAACTTCAAAGTCCTATGTAATTGTTGGTTAATATTATGATTATTTGCCATTAATAAATGCCTACCTTACGTTCTGCAATCTCTGGCCTCCTGATAACAACCCCAAAGCCCTAGTACTACCCCAAAGGGCCCCCCCGCCCCCCGCACTGGCACCCCACAGAGTCAACATACTCCCAATTTAATCAAGTGTCTTCAATCCAAACTCTTATCCCCTTTCGGCAATGATCATCGATGAGGTCTTTGGAGAAACGTAAATGGCATACACTAATTCATACTAATATGTGACTGACTGATAGCTACTTAATCAAAAGATCACATATTGAGAGTTAAAAGGGGGGCAGCTAGGTAGCACAGTGAATAGAGCACCAGCCCTGGAGTCAGGAGGACCTGAGTTCAAATCCAGCCTCAGACACTTAACACTTACTAGCCATGTGACCTTGGGCAAGTCACTTGACCAATTGCCCTGCCTTCCCCCTCCAAAAAAAAATGCAAAAAAAAACTTTTTAATTAAAAAAATTAAATATTAGAAAACAAGTTTGTAAAGCCCAGATTAAAAAGTTCTGAATTTTCGCCCAATTCTCTGACTTTACAGATGAGGAAACTGAGGCACAGAAAACTGAAATATCATACCCCAGGTCACATGGACTAAACAGCTGAGTGGGAATTTGAACTCAGATCTTTGGACTCTAGGTCAAGCACCTGTTTTCATAGCACTGTACTTCCTCCCAGAGGTATTTGTATTTGTCTTTCAAAACTTAGGCAGAGACTTCAGGCAATGGCCAACAATGAACTTAAAAAGCTAGATTGAAACCAATGACCTCTGAGGTCACATCCAATTCTGAGAGTCTATGAGTCAGACAGTGTAGGGGAAGATGTGTTGGGGCAACTATTAATAGAGAGGAGAGACCTACAGGGAGTCTGCCCTAGGGCTGCAGCTATCCTCAGCTAGTCCTGCTTTTATTAATTTCTCCTCTTCTTCTTCTGAACACATAAGGTCTCTAAAAGCTCACCTGGCTTTTTCCATAATGGCTCCCGGGTAGCTGACCATGGGCAAGGGTCAGGGCTTTAATAAGGTGGAGAGTGACTCTACATTACTTAATAACCTCGGGGGACACATCTTCGGATGCTTTCTAGGGGTAGAATTATGTCTGGGGGGCTAGTTCCGAGGTGATAGTATTTTCTTCCATTTCCCATATAGATACATACGTTGATCTCTAAAGGGATGAGCCAGAGAGCTTTACTCTTAGATACATCGAAGGTGGTGCCAAGTGCCGAGCCACTATGATCTCTGTGTCACTGTTAGCCCCATATCCCTACCTGTAATAATGCATCTACTGCATTACTTCAGAATAGGCTCAAATATCCCAGTGCCAATGCCTTGAGCTATAAGAACCATATGTATTTGTCCAAAGCAGTGGAGGAGGGTGTCTATTCTTTATATTGGACTTTGGTCCTTCATTTCCTAAAACTATGGGGATTCTCTTTGGCGACTAAGTGCTTAGGAGATGCCTGGTTAACTTGACTGAGGGTGGGCTCAAATACTTCCGGGGTGATCATCTGAAGGCTGCATCCCTGTGGGGATAGGGCTGTTTTGCCCTGATCCAAGTCATTTCTAGGCTAGACTTCTCGGGGTCTGGAACTCCAAAACCATGGCAGATTTTTCTGAAAATTCAGTGGAAAATTCAAGCTTTTATGTCATTTGTGTTTTACCAGAAAAACACTAATTTTAACCTGGAAAATTACATACCTGTATAGATTTCTCCACATAAAATATTTCCACATTATATTTGACTGGGGTGTGTGCCAAATAACAGCCCTGGAAGGCTTACACACATAAACTGATTTAAATTTGGCCAAGGACGAGTAAAAATGTGTTGAATAGGCTCCTTCTGTTCCCTAAGATGGCTCAATGAAAGCCTGGAAAGAGCCTTAAACAGCTGGACAGCTTTCTTTCTTTCTCTCCTTTTTTAATCAAAGAACTAAGAAAGTAGCAGGCAGAAAACTATTTTATTCCAGATTTTTTTATTCCATTCACATCCCATTAATCATATACCTACTATGTGCCAGGCACTGTGCGGGGCACTGGGGAGATACAAAGGCAAAACAAAAGCATCCCTAAATTCTGGGTTTGGGGAAGGGAAAGAAGAAGTTTGGAGGAAAGGGAGAAAACACACAAACTGTTCCATGGGTCAAAACTTGAAGAACTCAGTGCTACCCAAAAAGATATCATTGTAATGCTTGATACATTCTTTTCTTCCCTAGCCCTTCCCAGCCAAAAGGATTTCTTCCCACGTGATAAAGAAGACTGTAAATGAAAATTAACAAGGCAGGTGGCATTGGAGACTAAAATTTACAAGAAACGCCTGCAGCAAGACATTGGGAGCCTGCTCGGAGAGGAGCGCAGTGCGCCACTTGGATAACCTAGTTAGACACGTTGGGAGATGAATTGCTATTATTCTCTATGGAGGGACAGATATGATTGTGAGAGAATGGTCTGACTTCAGTAAGAAGGCCTTTATTTGGCCATCTCTCAGGACTTCAGTGGAATACCAGCACTGGTAAAAATGCTGCGATGAATCACTCCATTACTTCTGGGAACACAGCAAAGGACGGGTCACTCCCACTACCCCCTTTACATAAGGCCCCTGCTAATCCATGCCTTTTTCTTTATTATCTTCCAACTCAGATGGCGCCTCCTCTATGCAGTAAGTCTTTTCTGACATCCCCAGGCAAAAATTCACAGGATCCCAGATTTAGAGCTGAGCATGAGGTCATAGAGGCAGCTATGTGGCACAGTGGACAGGCTGCTGGTCCTGGAGTTAGGGAAGATCTGAGTTCAAATCTGGTCTAATTTCTTACTAGCTGTGTGATCCTGGGCAAGTCACTTAACCACTGTTTGCCTCAGTTTCCTCATCTGAAAAATAATAATAGCCTCTACTTCTCAGGGTTGTTGTGAGGGGCAGATGGGATAATACCTGCAAAGGGCTTTAAACACAGTGCCTAACACATAGTAGCCACTCTATAAATGTTAGCCATTATTATTAGCCATTATTATTTATGCATATATTTAATATTCATCTCCATATGTGACATTTATCTATTTATTACAAATGCTTTTTACCTATCTGCTATTTATCTCTGTAGGTGCTATTTATTATATATGCTATTTCCCCAATACAGTGGAAGTTCCTTGAGGGCAGGAACCATTTTCATTTCTGTGGCAGAATCATGCCCAGAATTCAGGACAGAGCACTTTTCCTTTATATTATGGTTCCCCCTTGGTAGGTCCTATGCTTAAAATTCTTATTGAATTGAATCAAAGCATCACTCCAGAATAACACGTGGGGACTAAGTGACTTCCTTTTTCTTAGAGACACATCTTTATTCTGATGACTTAAAAAAAATAATTCCTTTCATTTTACTTCATCTATCAAATTGCTCTATGTTGCATTGTGTGTCTACAGTATGCCAGGAAAGAATAAAACAGTTTGAAGTGCCAGGAGCTGGTATAAATGGATTTAAATCAATGCAAATATGAAAACCTCTTTGGGATGGCATGTCCTGTATACAAATACAAACACGATACAAATTATAAGAGGAGGCATAAGGGGACCATAAAGTACAAGGAGCTCAGAGGAAAAAAAGGTTATTTCCAG
Organism: Gymnobelideus leadbeateri; assembly: GCA_011680675.1. Taxonomy (NCBI): domain Eukaryota; kingdom Metazoa; phylum Chordata; class Mammalia; order Diprotodontia; family Petauridae; genus Gymnobelideus; species Gymnobelideus leadbeateri. The sequence goes on from WOXC01009733.1 coordinate 481,106, forward strand.
CAGGACATCAGGAAAGGCTTCACAAGAGAGGGGGCATCTGAGCTGGGCATTGGAGAATGGGTCAGGTGTGAATGGAGGGAATGTGGGGGAGATGGGATTCCTGATTGCTTCAAATCTTTTTACCCAAAGAATCCTACCATTCTCAGGGTCTGAAGGATAAACCGGCCACTGAGATAAGATAGGGAGAGAAAGGGCTTGTTTTCCCCAGAAGAGGTGGGAAACCTGCAGCCTCAAGCCACATGTGACCATCTAGGTCCTCAAGTGCAGCCCTTTGACTGAATCCAAACATCACAGAATAAATTCTGTTTTTGTTCTGATTTGTTCTGTAAAACTTGGACTAGGTCAAAAAGTGGCACCCAAGGACCCAGAAGGCCACAGGTTCCCCACCCCTGCCCTGGGGAATTAGACTCCACAGCCATGAGTGATTTCTTGAAGGAGGAGGATAAATAAGGACCACCCTCCATATTACAAGAAGGCATCAGGTAAAGGCTTCAATCCATCCAGCATGCATTTATGAAGCACCTAATGTATATTGAACATTATGTATCAGATTAAAGGAGATAGAAAGTTTAGAAAAGGCACTGTTCCAATGCTCCCTGAGCTTATAGGTGAACATATATAAACAATCAGACATGAGAAGCATGGAAGAAAGAAGGGAAGAGATTTCTCTGACTCTACTGTTTCCTCTCCATCCTTTGCAGCAGAAACACATCTTGAACTTCTAAATTAATTGTATCAGCATTTTTCTAATTCAGACAGTTCTTTCACTCAATAAACATTTCACTCATTACTGAGCAAAAGATGCTGTGGGGGGCGAGGGGAAGCACAGAACAAAGATGAATGAGATGCAACACTTGCTCATAAGGTGTCTATCATCCACACGTGTAAGTATCGCTGAAACTAGGATCCGTGAGTTTATGTGGGGAGACTGCAATGGTGTGTAAGATCGGGGAAGGCTTCATGGAGGAAGCAGTGCCTAAGCTGGCCCCTGAAGAAGATGAATCCCTTTCTGACCCCTTTATACTGGCTAATACAGTCCTAGGTGATTCCTAACCTGAAGGAGCACGGTCTGATGGACCCCTTCTCAGAATAATGTTATTAAATGCATGGGATTACTAATTATATTGAAATATATATTGAATATGTATGTTTTGAAATATATATTGAAATATAGCAAAAACCATATTTTTTTAAGTTCCCAGGCCCTAGGTTAAAGAATCCCTGGTCTAGAACATAGAACTTTAGAGTCAGAAGGTACCTTAGAGAGTATCTAATCTGATAGTTTAATTTTGCAGATGAAGAAAAGGAGGCTGAAAAGTTAAGTGATTTGCCCAAAGTCTCCAAGGTGGCAGAATCATGCCCAGAATCCAGGACAGAGCACTTTTCCTTTATATTATGGTTCCTCTCTGGTAGGTTCTATGCTTAAATGCAGCCCAGATCTAACTGAAGCTGTGGTTTGTTTTAGGAAACAATCTATGTTCCTTATGCTTTTATGCAGCAACTCTCATAGTGAGCAAAACTCATTTGAGGTGAAGATGGGGAGAGTGGAAGCGCCTAATGAAGATTAGCAGGGTTCAGAATTTCAGAATTAGTCTGAAGTACCACCTCACATCTATTGGATTGGCTAACAAGACAGAAAAAGAAAATGACAATGCTGGAAGGGATGTAGAAAAAGAGGGACCTAAATGGAGTTGTGAATGGGTCTAACCATTCTGGAGAATAATTTGGAATTATGCCCAAAGGGCTATAAAACATGCATACCCTTTGACTCAGCAACACCACTACTAGGACTATATCCCAAAGAGATCAAAGAAAACAAAAATGTATTATTTGTACAAAAGTATTCACAGCAGCTCTCTGTGGTGGCAAAGAATCCAAAATTGAAAGGATGCCCATCAATAGGGGAATGGCTGGGCAAGTTGCAGTGTTATGATTGTCACAGAATACTATTATACTATAAGAAATGATAAGCAGGGTGGTTTCAGAAAAACCTGGGAAAGACTTATATGAACTCATGCAAAGTGAAGTGAGCAGAACCAGAAGAACACCGTACACAGTAACAGCAATCTTTTTTTTTTAAAGCAATTGGGGTTAAGTAACTTGCTCAAGGTTACACGGCTAGTCATTATTTATGCGTGGGTGCTCATTTTCTGAGGCCGGTTTCGATCCCAGGTCATCCCAACTCCAAGGCCTGAACTCTTACTCACTGCGCCACCTAGCCGCCCACACAGTAACAGCAATCTTTCAACAATAATCAACAGTGAAAGACTTAGCGGCTCTGATCAATACCATGATCCAACACAGTTCCAAAGGACTCATGGTGAAAAATACTATCCTGGGAGAGAATTGATACTCTGAGTGGAGACTGAAGTACACTTTTTTCACTTTCTTTATTTTTCTTCCCTTTTTTTGTCTGTCCCCCCCCCCCCCAACGTGGCTAATATGGAAATGTTTTGCATGACTTCACATGTATAATTGATATGTTGTCTGCCTTCTCAATGGACAGGAGAGAATTTGGAACTTAAATGTTCTTTAAAAGAATGTTAGAAAGAAAAGAAAAATAAAATAACTGTACTTAAAAAAATACCCCAAATACGGGGGCGGCGGGGGTGGGGAGGGGGAGGAAGAACCTCAGAGTTAGGAAATGAGAGACCATCTAGTTCAATCTGCATCTGAACAAGATTTACAATATACCCAGCAACTGAGCATCCAGTCTTTACTCAAAGACTTCAAGTAATACAAATAGAACATGTCAGGAATGTGGATTTTGAATGAATGAATGTACTAGGAGGTTTGAGGAGTTGTATGGTTAACAAGGAGGAGAATACAATAAGACATTTTAAATAAAACTATTTATCTTGTAAAGTGTATCTGTGTGTCTGTGTATGTGAGAGACAGACAGACAGAGAGCAAAAGAGAGAGAGAGAGAGAGAGAGAGGAGAAAGAGGGGAGAGAGAGAGAGAGAGAGAGACAGAGAGAGAGAGAGAGAGAGAGAGAGAGAGAGAGAGAGAGAGAGTTCTAATCCCAGAGAAAGTGCCAAGTGGATAAATTTGGCAACTGTCTGAAAGGGTTAGCAATTACTTGGGGATTTCATGACTGGGACTGAAGATAGGGAGAAGAATAATAGATACTTCACTACAGTGATAAAGAAATTGGTCAGCATTCCCTGACAAATGGTCAAAGGATATGAATACAAAATCACAGAATGTGAGAGCTAGAAGAGACTTCAAAGTCATCTAGCCCCTCCCACACCTTAGTGTACTTGTCTATGTAACATACCTGACAAACAGAATCCAGCCTCTGCCTGAGGACCTCCAAGGAGGGGAAACCCACGACCTCTCAAGACAATCTATCATATTTTGGGAGATCTCTAATCACTGAGAAGCTTTTCTAAATATCATGCCTAATTTTGCTTCTTTGCACCTCCTACTGATTCTACCCTCTGAGGTTCAACAGAACACATCTCCATATGACAGCCCTTCAAGATGTGGTCCTATCCACCCTGAGCCTTCTCTTCTCCAGGCTAAATATTCCCAGTTCCTTTAAGTAATCTCCATATGACCCAGACTGAATGCTTTTACTATTATCCCTACCCTCTTCTGGATACTTGCCAGGTTATCATTGCTCTTCTGAATTAACAGTACCTTCCAGAAGTCAACACAATCCTCCAGATGAAGTTTGATGAGGTCACAGTACAGTGGGACTATCACTTCCCATTGATTTCAAGAAGCCATGTCTCTTCCATGGCCAAAGATGACATTAGGGTGATGGTGGTGGTTGTTGCCTTGGCTGCTATGTCATCCTGCTGACTCATATTGAATTTACAGTCCACTAAAACCCCCAGATTTTGTTTTGTTTTGTTTTGTGTGTTGTTGTTGTTGTTGTTTTCAAGAAATCCACCATCTGACAATGCCTCCCCCACCCAGTAGTCATGAAATTGATTTTGGAACTGCCCATTAATAGACTTTTTCTTTGGAAAGTTCTCTGGAAGCACACTACAAGATTTATAAAAATAATCAGATTATTTTTTATTCTCTCCACCTAGAATACCACCCCCTTCCATTAGAATGTGAGCTCCATGAAGGCAAGAATGATATTTGTACTTTTTCTAAACCCAATGCTGAGAACAGGATTTACAAAGTTAGCAACTCCCTTCATTACTGTTATTATTGGGGGATACTCTGTCCCCCAAAGCTTGCCTTTCTCAACGTGGTCATTGTTGGCACCTGAGCAATTCTGAAAAGTTTGAATTAAGTGGTTCTGGGCTATGATACTGTGGGTTCCCAGGGGGCCATGAAGTTACTGTAAGGGTATGTTCCAACACAACTGCACCAGTGTCTGGCACATAGTAGGTACATAGTAAATGTGGCTTAATAAAGCTGACCAACTTATTAATTCAAAGGAAAAAAACCTTGAAAGTATTACCTAAAAGAAGGAAAAAACCCTGTTTAAAGACAGTAGCATTATTTGTAATCACAAAACTTTGGAAATAACCTAAACATCCAACTGTTAAGGAATGGCTGAACAAACTATAGCATGGTAATGTTTTGTCAGAAAATATAGGTTTAGAGCTAGAAAGACCTTGGAGATCATCTAGCCCAACCCCCTCCTTTCGCAGATCTTGAAAGTGAAGCCTCGCAAGGTAAACTGAGCTGCCCAAGGTCACGGCCAAAGTAAACAGGAGAACCGAAGTTCTCTGTTTCCAAGTTGAGCACTTCCCACAATGCAATTAAGGAGGACAAATAATGAGGAGATGTGTAAGAAATAATGTGAAGCAAAGATAATAGAACAAGAAGGCAGGTATGCTCAGCTACCACATAAAAGGAAAGCACGGGTCCAAATTCAGAGGGGACTGACTAAACAAAGACAATAGAAGGGAACACAGAGCAAGGGAGGGAGCTATAAGTGATATGTTCTTCTAGATCTCTGTGTATTGGAGGCCAACTTTTTAAGTTTAAAAAGTTATAAATGAAAGCTTGATTAGTTTTGCTATTGTTTGAAGGTATGATCATAATAAATTACTCATTTAAGAAAAAAAACAAAACATGGAAGTTGTCCAGCAGAACAAGATGACCCAGGACAAAGCTGCACCTGCTGGAGATATTCCTCATGCAGTGAAAGACTGAGTGGATTAATTTCAGGCTCATGTAGATGTCTATCAATTCTCCACCAATACTGTAATGGATATAGCACTGGGTACTCTAGGAAAAGTCATCCTTCTATGCTATTCCCTGTCATCCCATATTTCATAGTAGCCTTAGAGAATTAAGAATCTGGGATTTACCAAGTTAACAACTATTTTCATTACTGATATTATTGGGGACCACTATGCCCCACCCCAAACCTTCTTGCTTTTCTCAGTGTCCTCATTGTTGGCAATTGAGAAATTTTGAAAAGTTTAAATTAAGTGCTTATCAGGTATGATAATATGGCCATGAAGTTACTGTAAGGGTACTGCCAAACAGAAGTACACCAAACATTGGTATTTCCATAGGACCACTGCCTGAGAGCTGGAAGGAACCTTGGAAGCCATATTCCTCTCTCTACCCTTTCCTGTTGTTGAGTTGTTTCAATTGCATCCCACTCTCCATGACTATTTCCCAGCTCATTTTTACAGATGAGGAAACTTAAGCAAACAGGGTTAAGTGATTTGCTCAGGACTATACAGCTAGTAAGTATTTGAGACCCGAATTTGACCTCAGGTCATCCTGACTCCAAGGCCAGCTCTCCTTCCATTGTGCCACCTAACTGCCCCTCCACCTTTTACAAATGAGTAAACTAAGGCCCAGAGAGGTGAATGAACATGTCCAGAAGCCCACAGCTGGTAAGTTTCAGAGGCAATATTTGAACCAAATTCTTCCTGATTTCAAGTCCAGCATTCCACCCACTAAGCCAAACTGTTCCCCTAGATCTAATACATTATATATTAGAAACAATCTAATGCATCTTACACTAATTATATAATTAGTCTATTTTAATTTTTTAACATTTATAGAAATGCTATTGCATTTAATAAAATACAAATGTCCTTAAAAAAAAGCATCACTCAAGTCAGAGTAGCATTTTGCCATTAAATATTTTCTGAATTATTGAAGACTACTACCATTGTATGTGCATCTATGAAATGTTTTGATGTTAAAACAGGTCCCTGCACATTTATCTACAGTGGCCTTGAACCTGGCACTTATATATAGTTGCTGTGTTTCTCTTACCAAAAGGTATGGGGCCACATTGTCTCTTGCCAAAAGGGTGGCAACTAACATCTCCTATTCTTTTGAAGTTGAAGTTTTTATTGAGAAGTTTCAAACTCTAGTACACTATAATACTTTTTTTTTAAGATGTCTATAAATCTGCAACACAGAGAACACCTGATATTTAGAGCAAATGGGAAGAGTTGTCCTCTTCAAAATGATTTAGGCTGCTCTAGAAGAATAAATCTTTTAGATACATGTTTTTGTTCTGTGCATGTTACAATCTGGGGCTTTTAAAAGTTAGGTTTATCTTAAATTTGGGACTTAACGAGATCAAAACCTCATTTCAATGTTTTCTTATAAGCTAAGTTGTCAATTTCTAATATCAGTTCTTTTATTGATTTGAAAAATACTTTATAATAAGTGAGTACTGTCAATATTGAACAGATTTGTGTTGTATGAATTCATAAGCATCGTTTTTGGGTAACTGTCGCATGGGGAATTTGTAGAAAGACATGAACAGGGGCAGTTAGGTGGTATAGCAAATAGAGCACTGGCTGTGGAGTCAGGAGGACCTGAGTTCAGACACTTGACACTTACTAACTGTGAGACCCTGGGAAAGTCATTTAACCTTGATCACTAAGAAAGGAAGGAAGGAAAGAAGGAAGGGAGAGAAGGAGGGAGGAAAGCAGGGAGGAAGGGAGGGGAGAGAGGGAAATAGGGGGTGAGAGAGAAAAAGAGAGAGAGAAACAAAAAGAAAGAAAGAAAGAAAGAAAGAAAGAAAGAAAGAAAGAAAGAAAGAAAGAAAGAAAGAAAGAAAGAAAGAGAAATCATCTAGTATAAGAGAACAGTGTCACTGTTAAGATGTACCAAACATGGAGGCCAATGATAATGGATGTTACACAACATTTTAAAGTCTGATTTTAAATATGTTATCTGATTAAAGCCTCACAGCTACCTCATTAAGTACTTGTAAGGTATTAGTATGTCCATTTCAGAAATTAGGAAAATCAGTGTTAGGGGTTAAATGACTTGCCCACAGTCACATATCAGATGTGAGGCCTCACTCAAACACAGCTTTTCCCAGTTCCAGTTCCAGTGCTTGGGGTACTGCTCTAAACTGCTGGAAAAGGTGGTGGAGAGAAGATAGGCTCAAACTTATGACTCAATCAATTTCTAAATACGTTTTGTTTGCTGCCATATTTATCTCAGTATGACAAAGACCAGTGACTTTCAACTCTTGCCATTCTGCAATATCTAATGCCCTACATTACCTCATCTCTAAAAGATAAAGCAGTCCACATTTCCATTCTTTCAGAAGGGAAAAGTTTTATCAGTTTTCTTTTGTTTTCTTTATTTCTTAAGTTTAATGATCAGGCTCTAACTGCTATCTATGACTCATGAGAGACGCAAACCAGGGAAAACCATGGCAATGCAAAGGGGGCAGAGGACAAGGGGTTTATGGGGGAACTAAGGGGATGTGGAAGAGCGAAAGGACTAGAAAAAGAAGCTAGTAATAAGGCGTTTGCTGCTCCAGTCACTGGAGATTCATTGTCCCAATGAGCTACTCTTGGCCTCTAAAAGGTCATGACCTCTGCTTTAAGAAACACCAATAAAAAGCACTTTTATTCTGAGGAGCTGAAAAGACCAATAAAATACATCTAAATATGGAAGCCATGCTTTGACTTGTTTTAGGAACAGGATAATTTCATTTTAAAAGAATGTCAAGATTCTCAAGAGAGGTTGAATGATAGCAGGTAAGGAGCCACTCTTGGAGTTAGGAAGACATGTCTCATACTTGCTGGGTGACCCTGGGCAAGTGACAATCTCTTGGGGTCCAAGCAACCCTTTAGATTCTAAGTTGCAGAGTAGGTACAGATGTATGTTGCCAGACAGTTCTTCAGCAGGAATTCCCTATTATCTTTTAATCTATCAAGTAATAAGCATTTATTAAGGGCCTAGTATGTACCAGGCACTGGGGAAATGAAGACAAAATCAAACAGTTTCTGCCTTCAATGAGCTTACATTCTATCAAAGTTTGGACAAAAAAAGAAAGAAAGAAATAGGTTTCAAGTCACTCTTTTTGCCTCTGCCATGGCCATCTATAACACCTAATCCCCACTGGGCTCTCACGTCCTGGGGTCCTAAGGAGCTAGAGAGCCATAAATTCTGGGAAGATAGGGCTAGTTCCTCAAGGCATTCATTATTCCTTTCCATGTTGTTAAAGTGGAGGGGCTCTTACTTCTCTAAAGATGTGACCCAGCTAATGCAAGTCTTGGCTACCATCCAATATCACAACATGAAATATTTAGAAGTATCATCGTCATCTTCTCATATTACTCAGTATGCACAATCAAATCAATTCAATCCAGTAGATATATATTATGTGCCTACATTAACCCAAGTCCTAGGTTAGGCACTAAAGATACAAAAGTGGAAAGAAAAAAAAAGACAATTCCTGCCTTCAAGGTCCTTCCCACCTATTGGGAGAAATATACTATGTATTGCAACTTATGGTATATGAGGAAGAGTACTTGATTTGTAGTCAGATGACTTGTATTTCATTGTGTCACTGGACAAATCTCTAAATCTCTATGGGCTTCAATTTCCTCATCTACCCAATGAAAAAGTTAGACCAGTGATGGGGAACCTGAGGCCTTGAGGTTGCCTTCTAGATCCGTAAGTATGGCCCATGACTGAAAGGATTAAGATCAAAGTTTCCCCAGCCCTGAGTTAGACTCAAAGACCTTTAAAGTCCCTTCCAACAATAAATCTATGGTCCTCTGCAATATGTATAAGACATGGTAGAGTGAGAGAGAATGAAAGGAGATTTCCAGCTAAATAATTCTAAGTAAACGTGATGGAAAAAATGCCATCAGTTTGGGTATAGTCCTATGCTACCTATGAAGACTAAAGATTAACTAAAGGAAACATTTCCTACCTTCCACTCTCAAGTGAATTTTTAAAGTAAGGGTCAGTTAAGTGAGGCTTCATTCATCTTAATACAAACTTTTTTCCCCCAATGTATTATTAATTTGTTTTTAACATTCCTTTCTTTTTCAGTGGAGTTTCACATTTTTCCCTCCCCCACACATTGAGAAGGCAAGCAATGTGCTATTATATATGTGAATTCATGCAAAACATATTTCTATAACAGCCTTATTTCTAAAAAAAAAAAAAGGCAAGAAAAATAAAGTAAGAAAGTTACATTTTAATTTAGTGCACCTTATTTTTGTATATTGTCTTTAAGGCTATGCATACCTGGTTAAAGGTCAACACTAACACTGATAAACACTTATCATAATATAGTCTTAAAGTCTGCAAAGAGTTTTCCATGCATTGTCTCATCTGATCCTCACAATAACCCTGAGAGGTAAGAGCAGTTACTATTCCTATTTTAACAGAGAGATTAAGCATTTGCCCAGGGTCACACAGGTCATAAGTGTCTGAAGCATGTTTCTAATCTGGGATTTCCTGACACCAAGTCCAGTGCCTATCCACTAGGCAGCACTACCTTATTAGCCTTCACTGCCTTAGGAAGGAGTCAGGAAACCCTATTGGGAGGGATCTACAAATGTCTCAGTATCCCACTCTGTCTACACAATGGGTGAATGGGTTAGCGAGACTACTTTTATCCAAGGAATAGTTAAGGAAAAATAATAGACAGATTACTCTGGGCTACAGAGCCTTCTGGTCACAGAAAGAAGCATTCACTAACGTTTAGTTGAGTGAGTTTGAAAATCATCCTTCCGCTTTTAAAACTGTTAACCTCCCTAAGATGACTTCAGTCCTTCCAGAGTTTCCACAGCCCTTTGCATGTGAGAGTTTGAAATGTTTTCTAGAAGATTAAAACTAAACTACACTAAAAAGGAGAACCAACAGAGCCCTACGTGAGACAAAATTCCAAGTTACAGTAAAAGCATTCGATGGAGATATTCTTGTGTGTGCTGTCACCATCAAGAGAAGGGAAACCTTGGATAACCCAACCCATTGGCAAACAAAGGCAATTTGTTTGTCTGGGCACAATATCCGCCAAGTAAATCACTATTCATTTCTTCTTTCTAACCTATTGATCTGCTGGAAACACAGTCAGAATCACTGATGAAATTACAGAGCCCAGTAAAGAAGTTTGGCTCATTCATTTCTTATGTCTTTCAGGCCCAGCTAAAGTTCCAAAGTGGAAACTGTTTTACATTTGTGTTAGCATTTTAAATGCCACAAGACACTAAGGGACAATGTGTAGGAACTCCTTCCTCCAACCACCAATGACTTACTAGATCAATCTAGGGAGCTGCTAGAGATTTACTATGGAAATTCAAAGATTTGCCAAGAATTCCACAGCTGGCCAGTATTAGGGACAGGATTTGAACCCAGATCTCCCTAACTCTTTGCCCGGGATTTTAATGCTATGCACTTTAAATATGGATTCTAAAAATCTCCTCTAAATAGCATTGTATTAGGATTAGTGTCATTTAACTTATGAGTATTTTGTGGGGTTTTTAAAAACTAGTTTGAATTTTCATTCCAGATTTCAAAACAAGGTAAAAAGATAACTTGGGCTAAAATTAGGTAAGCTCAGTTAAATGCTTGTATGTAAGATGAACAAACTCTATGGGCATGTATTTCATTTCAAGTAACTAGGATTTTGTCCTTGTATTTGCTAATAATTCTAAAATTCTGGCATTTAAAAATATACTACACAGGGGAATGAGAATTAGTTATTCAGGCAATACACATGAGGATATGAACAGATTAGTATAATATCCCATGATGTGATTTTTCCATTCAGAAAATATCTTTTGGGGGTGGCTAAGTGGCATAGTGGATAGAACACCAGCCCTGGAGTCAGGAGGAGCTGAGTTCAAATCTGACCTCAGACACTTAACATTTACTAGCTGTGTGAACTTGAGCAAGTCACTTAACCCCAATTGCCCTGCCTTTGGCTACTTTGTTGGCAATTACTTAGGATCCCAGATTTCAATAGGGAAGAGACCATAGAAGTTCTCTTGTCTAATACGATTATTTTTCAGATGGGGAAGGTGAAGACCAGAAAGGCTAAGTTACTTTGCCCAAAATCACACAGGTAATAAGTGTCAGAGACAGGATTTAAATTCAAGTTGTTCTCTGAGTCTAAATTTTCAATGACTTTATTTCCCTTGTGCTGACCAAGCCGAAAGATACTATTTTAATGTGTACTTAAATAACATAAAGAGGTGACATGGCATAGTGTATAGAAGACTGGCTGAAGAGTCATGGAAGCCTGGTCTCAAGTCCTGACTCAGTAACATACAGGCTCCAGGAATAATGCTAAATTACTCAGCCTTTTAGTACACCCAACAGCTCTCTGAGATTGAACGTTGTAGATGAGTTACTGATCATTCAGATTGGTGGAGAGAACTGTTACACCAGAAGGTCACTGGTTTAAAAAAAAAAAACAGGATGGAAAGAAGGAAAAAGGAACAGAGGGAGGGCAGGAGGAAGGAAAATTTTAAATGGAAAACCTAAAAAATAAAATGAAAGGCTCCCTTTTTAGAAAACAATAGCTGATTGAAACCTACAAGTCCTTTGCATGCAATCAGAATCCTAGTTTGGTTTGCAGACATTTTCTCAACGAGCACTGTTTTTCAGAACTTGTATACTGTACAAATGTATGCAGAACTGCATCAGTCTATATTGAGAAAATTACCCAGTGAGCATATTCAAATGAACACACATGCATATCTCAAAGAAGAAATTGAAGTCAGTAATGGGATCACTCCTGAATCAAATGCCACAATGTGATAATGTAGTGGCTGCTGGGTTAATTATAACTTAAGCATTAAGCAGCCAGGGTTAGTTTATGAGTTTAAATGTATACATATACATATGTATATATGTGCATGTGTATATATAGTTGGTTATTGTCCTTGATTTGACATCACTACTCCAGGGTCAAGGTACAGTGTGTCCAACAATGGTTGATCAAACCAATATGGGTTCAGAAGGTTCTATCACAAGTCCAGCACAAATAGTCTACATATATGTATACATATGTGTACATATACACACGTATGCACATAAACACATATACCTATACATCTTGCATGTATCAGGATGTGATTATTTTAGAACAAATCAAATACCTGATAGCTTCATAAGAAGCTCAGATGCTGCTTTGACAGACATATCCCTCCTTAGTCCTTCCTGCGGCTTCATCGTGTCCTCGGGGAGGCTGGGAGCTGACACTTCAGATCCTGGCCTGAACACATAGCTGGACTGAGGCAACGCTGAACTTAGAACTTCTTCATCCTTTGGCTCCTCTTTCACTTTCAATGTAAGAGTCATGGGCTCCTTCTGATTCGCTGCTGTCAAGGAAGAGGGTGAAAGCAAAGCAAACAAGTAAACAAATAAAAAGGGAACCCAAAGAAATCCTAGAACTGCATGGGAGGGGAAAGCCCTAAACATAGAGCAGTGAGGAACCAGGGGAAACTAGGACTTAATCAGAACAGACCGAATATCAGAATAATGTTCCATTAAGGGAGAGAAGTGGGAAGTTCATGTTTTTTTCAGCCTTTGGAGATTTAATAATTTCAGATATGTTGCCTACTCAAAAAAATGTAGGACAATTTCTCTTTGTGTTTCTGAATGGCTTCTTTCCTGTGTATGCTATTAGAGTTCCTTCTAGTGCTAACAGGTTAAATCTCAGAGTCAAAGATCATGTAGACAATATCTATACAAGCTGTTGTCTGCCTTAAAATGTCCTAATATATTAATGAGGGGGCAATATTACCAACTACAAAGGGGAGGAAGGCATTGACAGGATAGAGTGATGAATAAATTAGCCAAAGAGAAAAGGAGAAATGAAATGGTGTCTTTCCAAATGCAGAGGGCACTACTAATCTATCATCAATAGGTCACACAGAATTCGAATTGTTCTTCCAGAAGTCATATTGGGATCCACCTCTCTGACTTTGCAGACAACATTTTCAAGATGTTTGGCTAGTAAAGCCCTCATTATTCAAAAATAGTCATTCCCCAACTGATAACTGGCCATAGGATAAGACTAGGCAGTTTTTAGAAGAGGAAATCAAAACTATCAAATGCTCTAAATTGTTATTGATTAGAGAAATGCAAATTAAAACAACTCTGAGGTATCACCTCACACCTATTAGATTGACAAATATGACAGAAAAAGAAAATGACAACTGTGGAATGGGATGTGGAAAAATAGGGACACTGATAAACTATGAATCTGTTAATTGGTCCAACTATTTTGGAGAACAATTTGGAACTATGCCCAAAGGGCTCTATACAACTATGCTTACCCTTTGACCCAGCAATAGCACTACAAGGTCCATATCCCAAAGAGATCAAAGAAAAGGGAAAAGACCTATAGGTATAAAAATATCTATAGCAGTTTTTTTTCCATTATGTCAAAATCAGAAATGGAAGAGATGTCTATCAATTGAGGAAAGGCTGAACAAGATGTGGTTTATGATTGTGACAAAATGCTATTGTGCTATAAGAAATGATGAACAGGATGGTTTCAGAAAAACCTGGGAAGACTTATATGAATTCACACAAAGTGAAGTGAGAAGAACCAGGAGAACATTATACACAGTAATAGCAATGTTGTAATGATAATCAAGAGTGAAAGACTTAGCTACTCTGAAGAACACAATGATCCAAGATGATGTCAAAGGACCCATGATGAAAAATGCTATCTTCCACCAGAGAGAAAACTGATGAACTCTGAGTACAGACTGAAACATGCTTTTTCACTTTTTTATGTTTCTTGCTTTTTTTTTTCTTTTGCAACATTGTTAAATGGAAATGTTTTATGTGACTTTATATATATATATATGATTGATATCATGTTGTTTACCCTTTCAATGGCTGGGGGAGGGGTGGGCAGGAAAGAATTTGGAACTCAATTTTTTTTTAATGGATGCTAAAGAAAGATAGGTAAAAGCAAAAATAAAAGATGTTGGATTGGAGTTGAAGGTGCAAATTTAGTCATAGAACAGAACAAAAGCGAGTGAAACTTGTCTCTACAGTGTCAGAAATTCACTTATTGGTCAGTCCCATAAAGAGGAGGAAAAAAGGCAAGCAGGTGAAAGGTAGGCAAATCTATTTTAACCTTATAACATCACTTACCATTTTCAAAAGAATTTGATGGTTGGAAAGTGAAACAGGCACGGCATAGTGAATGGAAGGCCAGCCTTAGAATGAATCAGACTTGTGTCTAAATCCTTTTCTGACAAATAGTAACTGCATAACCATGAACAAATCATAGCTTTGTACCACATCATAGTACCCCCAGGCAGCTCCCTAGAACACTATACTAATGAGAAATTGTCAATCTACTTCAGTTAGAGAGTCTTCATACTGAGAAATCATAGGTCTGAACCTCCCAACTCCACTCCAAACACTTTAAATGGCTATAAGGTAACATAGAGGCGACCTAGTCCAACTTGTAAGTATAAATGTCCTCTAAGATATCCCTGACAAATGGCCAATTAGTCCCTGCTTGACTGACCCCTTGTTACAGTGAAGATCCTTAAAACAATCCCTCATGGGTTCTTACTTGGTTTAATAAGGCTTGTTTCATTTTATTTGTTTGAGGAAGAGGATTTTGACTTAGTAAGACTTTGGCAGTTACCGGGGTAGAATATTTTCTAAGAGCCCCATTCTAGTTTAACAAATTAAGTAAATTATAAATTTTTATCAAAAAGGGAAATAAATCTGTTTCTCAACCTCTAAAGCCTAAAGACAGGCCTGCAAACTTTTCTTCCTAATTCCCTCTTCCAGACTCCCAAAACACAGAAACAGAATGAATGTTTATTACCTTTCTGATTCTCAAGACCAGATTTCTATGTTGTAATGAAATTTAAATGTTATAATAAATGAAATATGAGTAATAGGTTTCCAAACAACCTGCAGGTAAATTCTGGAGATAACTTGAAATTCCCAATGTATCATAGCAAGAATCATTGGAAATGTTTGGGGACGCCACTATGGACATGATCAAAACCTTCACGACAGGACCTTCCAAGATTAAGCTTTGGAGTTTTGCTATGATGAACAACGTAGAACACAATTCAACTGTCTTTGGAACAACCACATTTCTCATTAGGCTTTATCACTGCTGATGGAAAAGATGCCAGAAAACTTCAAGAAGTACACTAGAATCCATCCCTCTGGCAACAGTGTTATCAGGGACAGGACTAGAGGAAGAAATGTGTCCATAGAGATCAATCCTATATCTCTCAAATGGGAGTGGTCCTTCTGAAGTTACTTTCTTTCTGGGAATTGTTTTTGGCCATGTAAACCTTCCCAACCTCTGACAAGCACCATAATAATATTAATAAGATAGCTTATATTTATATACCACTTAATATGTGCCAAGCTCTCTAAGTATTTTTATTAACTCGTTTGATCCTCACAACAACCCTGGGAGGTAACAGGGACTATTACAATCTCCATGTGAGGAAACAGACAAATAGAGGTTAAGTGACTTAACCAGGTTCACACAGCTGCTAAGTGTCTAAGGCCAGATTTGTACTCAGATCTTCCTGACTCTGAACCTAGAATTCCATCAATTGTGCTACCTAGCTGCCTACTATAATATGATACAGGGGAAAGGGTTCTGGGTCTGATGTTCAAAGAACCTGAAAGCAAATCCCAGATCTGCTATGTGCTTACTTGGGTGACATTTAACAAGTAGCTCAAACTCTCTGGGCCTCATCTTTCTCATCTTAATTTACAGATTAAGATGACCTCTAGCATTCATTCTGTCTAGCTATAAATCTATAATCCTAAGAACAGTGACCATCGGTACTGTTAATGGGGTGTAAGATCTTCCCTGCCCATTAATAGACTTCATGTGTAGTCCATTAAGGGAAGCTTGCTTAAGGGAGGCTTGTTTGTAGGAAGGCTTTCACACCTTTTGCTAATTCCTAATTAGGCACTGAGTCATGAGGGTTGTGATGCCTTCTGACTCTGAGAAGTGTATATATACTCTGAGTTGGTATTTTGCTTTGGGGGCTTGCTTATAAGAAGGATCTTGTGATTCCCTGGTTGAGATTCAGAAAGGCCGTATGTTCAGAGCTCCCTGTCTGCTTAGATGTAAAGGCTCTCTCGATCCAGGGATGTATGTAAAGTGTATAGCAACATTGCTTTAATTTAGGCAGTCAGAGCCCCATCTGTCGGTCTTCATTTCTCTGCTTTTTTTTTCTCTGAAGTTCAGGGTGCTGACTTTTCCCCTGAACTAGTGAATGCAATTTAAAAAAAAAAAAATGTTGACCCCTTAAACAGCTGTCTTTGCTAGTAAAGCAGATCTAAGAACCTGTGCTAGCAGCCATCTTGGGGATGCCAGTGTGGGTGCCCGTACAGCATCACCTGAAGGAAGCATGGCATGTTCCATCTACAGTTTTCCTTCCAGAATGGGATCATAGAGTCAAAGATTTATAGCTGGAAGGGACCTCCCCACTAAATCAGTCTGTCAGTCAATAAGCATTAAATAAGTGCTTACTTGGACACTGTGCTAAATGCTCCTTCAAGAAGCTTCCATTCTAATGGTGGAAGACAACATACCGTACAAGCAAGATATATACAGAGTAGATGGCAGTCAAATGAGAAATGCACTGCCCAAAAAACAAAGCTCTTATTTGCCTCCAGACCCATCAGTTTAAAAGCCAACACACTTTCAATGGAATAACCCTGCTTTTCCCAATGGCTTCATATTTAAATAGACTCCCAATGAGTGGACTCTTAAAGAGAGAATGGAAATGCTTAAAATGGAGCTGTACTTTTATATTATGACTTTATCTCACTCTTGGGGTAAGGAGTGGAGAAGAACAGTGGAAACAGTGAAAAGATACTTCACAGTTTCAAGTCTGGACTCTGTTTCTGATTTTGGACAGGTTTTCCCTTTCTGAACAAGTTTTCTACTTCATGAAATGAAGTGTTGGACTACATTGATCCTCCTAAGGTCCCTTTCAACCCTCACATTTTGTGATATTATAATTCATTTTTCAAAAAAAAAATCTCTGTTGTGGTTATTCCATTTTTCCTTTATTGTTCTTTCACTGCAAAACATTCTTTCCTAGTTAAATCCTAGAGCAAGGACTGGAAAACAATTACAAATTACAAGAGGGGGGCGGCTAGGTGGCGCAGTGAGTAGAGCGTCGGCCCTGGAGTCAGAAGGACCTGTGTTCGGATCCGGCATCAGACACTTAATGCACAAACAAACAAAAAAAAAACCTAGCCTTGTGACCTTGGGCAAGTTACTTAACCCCAATTGCCCTCCAAAAAGCAAAAAAAAAAAAAAAAAACCAACAACAAATTACAAGAATACTGGAAGCAAATCCTAATTTCTAGAGAAGGTGTTGACTATAGGGAAGCAATGAGAACATTTAAGTGATTTTAGGTTCTTTATTATTTTCGAAGGAGAGTTATTTGTAGAATTAGACAAAAGCAAAAACAAAAAAAAAATCCATCATTAAGTTCACAGATAATAATGAAGACTCTGGAAGGTCTAAGTAAATAAATACATGCACATATATTTATTCTTTTTAAACCTTCAAAGATTTCAAAATGGATCAACATCAAATTTTCATGACCTTAAATGAGAATGACCCTACAATATGGCAGGATACAAAGGGCTCTACTATGCCCTAAGAGAGGTGGCAGTCCTAGCAAAATCTTTATTTCTTATCTTGCTTTTCTAAAAGCCATTTAGAGCCATTATACTACTCTGAACTTCATTTAAAAGGGTTTTTACAAGATTCATTTAAAATTGGAGTAAACAATTTGTATCTAAGTCCAACCCTTAGTGGAAGTTTAGAATGTTGTATATCTAAAGAAATACTGCTTCAAAAACTAAAATTGCTAACTACCTGGGTCACTGTCATCATCAATCAGTCAGCATTTACTATGTTCTAGACATTGTGCTAAACCAAGGGGAGGAAAACAAAAACAAAAACAAAAGCAGAAATGACCATGCCCCCAAGGAGTCAACATTCTAACAAGGGAGACCACATATAAAATCAGCACAGACAAGTACATACAGAGTAGATGTTAGGTAACCTTAGAGGGGATGGCACTAGCATCTGGGAGGACTGGGAAAGACTTCCTGGTAGGATGGTGTCAGCGCTGAGACTGAAAGCAAGCTGGGGATTCTAAAAGTTGGATGCAGTGAGAACACTCTGTCCATGGGAAAACAGCCAGTGCAAAGTCCAAGAGATGTGGAGATGGAGTTTTGTGTGTGAAAACCCCCAAGTAGGCTGATAAGATTCCTCTAAAGACTCTAATACCCATAAGAGGAAATTTCTTGGATAAGGTCATAGAACAAAACCAGCCAAACTGTACCCCTTTGAATTGTTAAATTTGGAAGGCAGGAAGTACCTTGTTTTCATTCTGATCTATCAAAGAATCCTTGGGCATAAAACTAGCAACCTACCAGAATAATTGAAATGAATCTCATGATATATAAGGAAGGATGCTGGAAACTTATTTGGCCAACCTTTAATTCACCACCCCACTGCCCTTTTGTACTTAATTCACAATTAAAAGGCTAGATGGAAAGTATGAAAATGCACTTCTGAAGGCTACCATTCCTGCAAATAGATCTCTAAGTGATCAGAAATATTTATACTGACAGCAGCTCTATGAAACCTACACTTTGAAATTAATGACATGACTGTGTAATTGCCAGCTTTTTATTATCCTAGTATAAAAAAAATCTAGAAATGCAGAAATATGTGAACTGAAGAGCAATTTTCTCTATTTTTTCAGAAATTGCTAAGGGAATAGCTATAGACTGGCTCACTGAAACTGTATGTCTCATTTATTCTGTTCTTACAAATAACCCTTCCCCGACCCACCAACTCTCTTAGATGGCTAAAGACTAGTTGGTAAGAGTATCTTAGAACAACTGCTTTGAGCAATTCCAGAAATGTGGCTTTGGCTATGTGTCTGAGGATGGGAGGGGAGATGTGCTCTCTCTTATCAAGACAGCATTCATTTTGCCATCTTCCTTCTTTCGCTGAACCAGATCCTCCCAGCATTGAAGGCATTCTCTTGTCATAAATTGGGAAAATCATGAAAGCAAGACTACCATCTTAAAGAACAGGGGTGGCTAGGTGGCGCAGTAAATAGGGCACTGGCTCTAGAGTCAGAAGGACCTGAGTTCAAATTCGGGCCTCAGAAACTTAACATTTACTAGCTATGTGACCTTGGGCAAGTCACTTAACCCCAATTGTCCTGCCTTCCCCTCTCCAAAAAAAAAGAATAAACTTTTTAAAATTGCAGGAGCTAAACTAAAATACAAGAGAATAAACAATGGTGCAAAAGTTGGGAAAGGGTTATCCAGAGGGAGAACAGTATTGCCTTTTCCAATTCTAAGAGGCTAATTAGTTGTAATTAAGAGACAAATAGACCCTACTTGCTACCATTTGTCACACTGTCCCTGGACACCAAATTCTTTAAGCCCTCCGTGAGGAGATCCCTGTAAACCTTGTTGAAAAACTGTTCTTTTTGCTCAGATGTGTTTTTTTGACTCCTTTACAAAACAGATTCTAACACTGCAGGACTGAGCAAAGAAGAAATTCAATGCTAACTGAGCACAGATAAAAGCATTGGGGGGATAGGGGGTGAAGTTGAGGGACTTGGTAAGTTGGTTGCTAAGGTAACTTCTTCCTGAAGGAAATAATCACCGGGTGACTGCAAACTTTGCTGAAAGAAGGAGGGGGAAATGGCATAAAAGAGCTGTGGCATGATTTCTTTTACCTCTTTTTTTAATATTTCTGACCTGGACCAGGAAAGATCAAGGAATAAGGGATGACGGGAAGTCTTCCTTGAGATTAATAAAGTTATTCTCACTGAGAAGGAATAACCATTTAGTAAGAATTAAGCATCAGGCTTAGTGAGGAGAGCAGAACTAGGAGAACTTTGTATACAATTACAGACACATAGTATCTCTGACGACTAAATTTGATAGACTGGGCTTCTCTCAGCAATGCAAGGTTAGAAGACAACACCAAAAGACTTATTCAGAAAGGGATATCCACATCCAGACAAAGAACTATAGTCTGAATGCAGATTGAAGCAAACTACTTGCTCTCCCTCTTTTGTGTTTTGTTTTGTTTCTTCTTTCTCATTGTTCACTCCATTGGTTATAATCCTTCTTTACAACTTGACTAATATTTAATGTGAAGGTATTTGTAGATCCTATATTTGATTGCATGCCACCATTGGGGGGATAAGGAGAGAGGAGAGAGAGGGAGGGAAATTTGGAACTCAAGGGATTGCAGAACTGAATATTGTAAACTAAAAGTAAATTTAAAAAAAATTTTTAATGAATTAAGCATCAGTATGAAGCTACGGTACTATCAATAACTCTGGTGTTAGTAGATGGTGAAAACTCCTATCACCCAAACTGCAGGCAGCTTTTTTAAGGACGGGTCAGGCTTTTCAACACCTGGATGCATTGTAGACGAGATAAAGTAAAAGGTCTCTTGGAAATAGAAAAGTAAGGCAAGGTTTAATTAAGCAGGGATTATAAAAATTAAAATAGTTTTTTTTTTAAAGTTCCTTCCATTTTGTACCTTGTTATTTGTATTTTTTTAATCTTGCATTATATTGTACCTGTCCTTTACTGTATTTATAAGAAATAATGAATGTTTAGTTAGATGACATGCTATTTTGACTTCAAATTATGGAAAACATACGAAACTCAGTTGAATGCCTTATCTTTTCTCTTTCATACTTAGGGTCAGTCTTACTTGGAGTGGTAGCAGGGAGGGGAGTGTCTATGAAATAAAACCTACAACATTACCAATCATCAAATGGGACCTATCATACAGACACTGCCAAGAGACAATCCAACTTCATGAGATTAGCCTTCCATTTTTCAAACTTACTAAGTGAGGGCAAGTAGCATACCTCTAAAAACCCTGACTTCTCAGAACACAAGAAATCCAACCTGAGCTGTGCCTTAAAGGCCTGGTAGGGTCTGGAAAGGCTGAAGGTGGAGGGGTGCAGGGGCGGGGAGGTGGGGGTGGGGAGGAAGAGTAGAGAGCATTGGAGGCAATCTAGAAAAAGGAAAAAAGCTCATAGAATGTTTGAAGGCCAGAGGGCAGACTAGCATGCAGAAATTGAATGCTAGAGAATAGTGGGAAATGAGGTTGGATAGGGAGAGTGAGATTGGATTATAGATAGCCTAAAAAAACAACAACCAGGCAGAAAAGTCTGGACTTGATCCTTATGGTTCTGAGTAAGGACATGACAATGATGAAAGTTTCAGAAAGACTAATATGGAGGTAGTATACAAGACAGATGGAAGTGGGTCTTCCCATTCCAATCAATGTGTGAAAGGATGACTAGCCCAGCAATGGGAACAGCAGTAGTTATGGACCTGAGATACAATTTGTAGGAAAAAAGTAGTAGGATTTAGTGACTGACTGGGAGAATTTAAGGGAGAAATGAGTCCCAAAATGAAGTTTTTAGCCTACGTGAATAAGAGAACAAAGATTAAACAAAAGTTGTGTGGGGGTGAGGGTGGGGGTAGAGAGGAAATCGAGATTAAATGTTATTATATTTCTCCTTTTTAAATTAAATTACTCTCATCTGAGATAAATCACTATTTCCCTTTCTTCTAAGACTACTGTTCTTATTTAACAGGCTTTTCCCACTGTCAAGAGATCATCTCAGGAGGAAACTTCTCTGCTCCTAAAAGAAAGCTTTCCTGACCCTCCTCTAGCTCTCTGTCTCTAGCTGTCTGCCTGTCTGCTTCTATATCTCTGTCCCTCTCCTCAAATTATCTGATACTTATTTATCTGTATAAATATCACATACTCCCAGGAATAAACAATAAACAAGCAACCTGCAGTCAAGGACTATTTTTCTTTTGTTTTTGCATCCCCAGTGAAGTTAGGTGGCACAGTGATTAGAGCATTGGGTGTAAGAAAGGCCTGAATTCATATCTAGCCTCAGACGATTCCTAGTTCTGTAACATTGGGCCAGTCACTTAACCTATCTGCCTTTGTTCCTTCAGCTGCATTGTTGTGAGAATCAAATCGGGTATTTTCAAAGCACTGGTAGAGTGCTTTGAAATGTGACTGGTAGAGAATAGGCACTTGATAAGTGCTGTTTCCTTCCTTCCCAGTGGCTTGCATGTTGTCTTGTACATGGGAGGCACCCAAGGGCTTCGGAAAGAATGGATGGATTTGAAACCTGAGGACGTGGGAGAATCATTTAATTTCTCTTCATCTCAATTTTTTATCTATAAAACGAGGGGGCTCATATTACATCCATTAGATAAACATGGAGGTCTCTTTCACGTCTAAATCTATGATCCAAAATGCTTATTCAATTGAATTATATGATATTCCTATAGGGAAGACATAAAAATATTTTAAAGACAGAGTAAAAAAGAAATTGTAAGTACTTCTATGGGGAGAAGAGGCAACCTACCACTGCTTAGCCATAAACTGGTATTTTGATAGATAATCTGTATTTTGGACCCCACCTGAGATTTCATCAGAACAAGAAGG
Organism: Gymnobelideus leadbeateri; assembly: GCA_011680675.1. Classification (NCBI taxonomy): domain Eukaryota; kingdom Metazoa; phylum Chordata; class Mammalia; order Diprotodontia; family Petauridae; genus Gymnobelideus; species Gymnobelideus leadbeateri. The sequence goes on from WOXC01009733.1 coordinate 503,832, forward strand.
TCCAAAGGAAGGGGGAAGGTCTATTTCCAAGGCAGAGTAGGCCTACTCTTGCAACTTAGAAATTTACCGAGCACAGAGAGGTTAAGTGATCTGTCCAGGGTCACACAGCCAGGATGTAACAGGACTTAAACCTGGGTCTTCCTGATTCAGGGATCAGCTGTAGGGACAAAGATAGAATGTCTGGTGCAATACTACCCCAGGTTATTGTTGGACAGGACACATTACTAGCAAAATCCCTAGTGGACCTAAAAGCATTCATGATGTTCTGAACTGAACACATCTAACTTAATATCAAAGAGAGGACAGGGTGCTGAGAAAATCTGGCTGGCTTTGTAACAACAGACAAAGCAGTCAGAATCTGAATTCTGTATATATGTATTGCTACTCCTTCACTCTGGAACAGCTAACAAAGATCCCATTCATCTGAGGTGTATATAACTCCAACCTCACTCTCTATTTTAATTACCTCTGCCCCTGTATGCCTCAGCTTAATGCTGTCTTCCTATGTCCCACTGCAAGTGGCATAGTGCCTTACACATAACTGGTGCTTAGAAAATCTTTTTTTCAGTAAATGAATGAATGAATATTGTAAGATTTCTATTGGCCAACTATGATACACTACCCAATGGAGAAGACTAAGAAAACCTTTCTGAGGATGTCATAAGTCCCTATATTTAGCATATTTCAAAGGAGACCCATAGAATCATAGATGTGGGGAGTAAAAGTAGCTAGCTGGCACAGTGGATAGAGTGTTAGACTGGGAGTCAGGAGATCTGAGTTCAAATCGAACCTCAGATATTTACCAGTTCTGTGAACCTGGGTAAGTCATTTAATGTCTGCTTGCCTCAGTTTCCTCAAATGCAAAATGGGGATAATAATGGGACCTACCTCCCAAGGTTGTTGTGAGGATCAAATGAGATAGTATTTATCAAGTACATAGCATAGTGTCTGACATATAGCAAGTGCTTAATAAATGTTTGTTTCGAGCACTGGACTTGGAGTCAGGAGGACCTGAGTTCAAATCTGGCCTGAGACACTTAACATTTACTAGCTATGTGACCTTGGGCAAGTCACTTAACTTCAATTGCCCTGCCTTTCCCCCTCCTAAAAAGCAAAATAAAATAAAATAAATGCTTGTTTCCTTCCTTCCTACAGTTGGAAAAGACTTGAAGCCCTTAAAGGCAGTCCTTCATTTTATAAGATGAAGAAAATGAGGCCCAGACTAGTTAAGCACTTTGCTCAGGATCACACAGCCAGTAAGCATCTAAAGCAGAATTTGAACCCAGAATTTCCTGCCTCTAAGTCCAGTGCCCTGTGCACTACACTGTGCCACCGACATCCTCTTACACTTAAATTTTTAGCCACATAATCAAGGAATGGCCATTAAAAAAAGAGATATGGGGGCAGCTAGGTGGCACAGTGAGTAGAGCACCAGCCCTGGAGTCAGGAGGACCTGAGTTCAAATCCAGCCTCAGACACTTAACACAAAAACTAGCCATGTGACCTTGGGCAAGTCACTTAACCCCAACTGCCCTCCAAAAGGCAAAAAAAAAAAAAAATCACCCAGTTGGCAGAAGCAGGACCAGAGTGTGGAAATGGAGAGAGCTCCCCCAGGATCTCCCTGAGGCCTGCACAGAAATGCATGTGGTCAGTGCACAAGGACAGTCACTTGGAAGAAGTTCCCTCAAGAGAGCTGATTCATAGAAAGCCAGAGCACTTCATTGGCCTGCCAGACGGTTAACATTGTTTAGTGAGCTCATGGTGACATGGCCACAATCTCGGGGGTTTTTTCCCTCTTTCCTCAAACACCAAAGCCAAGATACTGGTATAGCCATATGCAGATTGATACTATTTTAAACCCTGAATCTTTAAGTCCATGAATTCTAGAAGGAAGAACTGCAAATGAAAGGTTTTTGTGCCACTAAAAGGTTTCTGCATGGAACAAATACATTCCAAAAGGTCCACCAACTATGAATAAATCTACAGCTGCATTTTAAATCTAGTTAAATAGTTAAATTTTCCATTCAAGAAAAAAATCTAATTTCCCAGCACAAGTTGGAGGAGATCTGTCTAGGCGGCATCTGGTCTGATTTTAGTGGACCACAAACTCAATGACTCAACAATGTTACAGGGCCAGAAAAAAAAAAAAACTAATGTAATATTTGACTTCTCTATCATGTGAAAAAGTGTCCAGGCTGAGGAAGGTCACAGTACGAGGGCAGCACTCTGCCCCAAAGGGTCACAATGCCCTTGAATTATTGTGATCAGCCGGGGAGCCAGGAACTTAGAAAGGAAAGCGTTAAGCAAAGAATCCAAAGGGTGGCCACCAAGATGGCAAGACAGTCAAGGGTAGGAGGTTGTGCTACATGAGGATCTTTTGAATGGACTGGCAACAATTAATCTAGAGAAGAGAAAAAATGTTTATGATGTATGCTATTGCTGCCTTAAGTATCTGAAGGGCTCTTCTGTGGAACAGGTAGTAGACTAGTTCTGTTGACTCTAGAGAGCCAAAGGAGGAACAATGGATAAAAGATACAGAGGGGATCATTGAGGCAAGACCTGGAACAACTTCCTAAGATTCATGCTATCCCCAACAGGAATGGAATGGCACAGGAGGCAACTTCCCGGAGACAAGAAGAGCTAAATAACCAGTCGTTGCATATTCTTGAATGGGTACGAATTGGATTGGAAAGTTTCTTAGCTGTTTCCCAATTCTGTGACTTTCTGACCACCATTTTGCCTAGTCGTCATTTGTTTTAGGGTTTGGTTACGTTGTTATTCTTATTTTACCAGACTTCTGATTTCCTTAGTACCCAGAATAACCTGAGGAAATTCCCTTCATCAATGATCTTAAAGAGCTGGTAGGGTCACTAGGAGATACATGACTTGCCCAGGGTCATACAGCTGGTATGTATCAGACCCTGGACTTGAACCTGGACCTTCCTATATCCAAGGGCAAGACTTCATGCCACAATGCTCTCACCATTTCCTTTGAAAACACCATGTTGAGGCTGAGTGACCAGATGTTTACCCAAAAGAAAATGACCATCTTCCCAAATTGACAAGATCTGGGTCTTCATTTTGTCAAAAACACACAACCTGGAAGATTTAATTTTTTTCCCTTTGTGCCACTTTCCAGATTTAAAATAGCTGAAATCATTTGTATCTTTTATTTTGGAAAACTGGGAACTAAAAAGCCATTCCAGCCTGACAGTCAATGTGCCAAGATTCTGTCAACTGCAAAGATACAATTTGGAGAGTGAGAATAAAATTTTATGTCTTGAAAAGCATAGTTTACAGAAAGAGAGATGATAGAGGGTTTTCCAAACATGGTTTTAAATTGACCTCTGGTGATGCACCCAACAATTAAGATGCATTTCTCTACATCTTTTGAACTTTAAAAGATCCTGAAGTTTATGATGGGGCTTATAGTATCTGACATTCTAATGAAGCCCATCAGATGCCCCTCCTGTTGCCTCTATGTTGCTACACAAAGAAGAACATTGAGATCTTGGAGTGAGTTTGGCCCAGGTTCATACTTCTTGTCACCCTAGACTCACACACATCACAAGATGTCAGTCACTCTGTCCTCTCTCTCCTTTAGTGGGGGATAGGGGACAGAAGAGATCAGCCCTAAACACACTATCCTGTAAGTGCAATGAGGATGCCCAGGGCTTGGAAGGTAGAGCAACTACTACTATAACTCACTGGTGAAAAAAAGGTCTAATTAGGCTTAAGCTCACAACAGCAATTCCAGAACTAATTTGGCCCCAGAAAGCACTGAGATTTGAGGCATAGAGATGGAAATCAAACTGTTTCAAGTATGATGTGGTTATGGAACATTCTGGGCTAAAAGATAGGTTGGGGAAATTTTCAAGCAGAATAGAGAAAATGACATTTTCATACCCAAAGTTGGCCACATCTACCAAATGTAATTTCCTATTTAATATTTTACAGTAGAGGAAAAAATACTGGTAGTACTGAAAGATTCCTTCAGAGCCTTCATTCACATGAGCACCATGAACTAGTAAAGAAAACATTGCTTTACAAGAAAGAGCAGTGGCTTATGGGTAAGCACAAAACCATGGTAGTGGCCCACTTTAAATCCAGCCAGCCACTCACCTCAGGGATGAGTCTCTCCTTACTCTTACCCCGCTCTTGTGCCCCTAAGGTAGATTCCAGAATGACAGTGTTGAATTAGGAATACAGATCTGAATCTCAAAGGCTCCAACCCTTATTTCAAGTCAACATATCACATTTTCCCCAAAGCTACAGAACTGGGAGGGAGGACAGCAGTATCCTGCTTCAGGTCAATTAAGATCAGCTAGGCCTGCAGAATCATCATTTCTAGCAAGGGATACAAGAGGAAAATAACTAAATGTGTGTCCAGTTGGGAGAAAGGGGGAGCAAATGCTAGTTCAGGGAAGGAATCTGATTTGTCATGTCATAGGGACTGTCACTGAAGCCAAGATATCTAAAAACGTGGGAGTTTAGGATTGCTTTGGAACAGTTTCCCATGTTACAAATTTTAACCTTATATAATGTCATTAGTGATAGCTTTTTTTTTTTTAACTTCAATTTAAAACCAAGGAACAAGATCAGTGCTAATTATGAGAGAGCCTCTCCCCTTGGATTTGGTGGGCTCTGCCCCTCCCCCTTTTTTCATGGAACAAGTAGGTACCCGCATGTTTGAATTTGTCACTGTTTTCCAGTCTGCACAGACAGTGGTCTGACTGGCACAGCCACTCACAGACTTCGTGCAAGCCAACAGCTGCACCCTAGAGTCGAAGCAGGTGCACTGGGGGAGCCCAGCTGAAAATTCGGCAGGAGAACAATAGCGCCGTTATGAGGCCAAGAGATGGGGCCCTGCAGAAAGAACAACCAGTCTACTACTTCTGATGGCAGGAAGAGCTGAAGACTTGGGCAGCAGGCCAGGGAAATTTAGCCTCCTGGTCTGGGAAACAGGCATTCACAGAAACTGCCAGGTACCACTCACTGCATTCCACACCTCAATCAAAGCCCTATCGGGAGGCAAAGCACCACCAACTATGTGGCTGGATGCAAATCCCTCCAGAAAAACATATTCCTTTCCTTTTAAAGGAACACCACCTCCCTTGGGTAGCACTGCCACATTCACCAAGTTTCCATTTACATCCAAATATGTGCAAAAAAAAAAAAAATTACAGATGCATCTCACTCCCCCAGTGACTTTATAACATGTTGCTAGGTAACAGTGCATACAAGTCAGGTTCCTGGACCTCTAGTAAGTCACCATAAAATAACTGCATGCGTCTTTTGCATAAATAGTGCGTATTTGTATCTGTTTTCTATTGCCAATAGATCAGTGGGCAAAGACATATCAGTCTGCCGAACTGTAAACAGCTCCTAGTCTGCTGCTAATTGAAAAACATTAGCTCATGATACTGAGGTTTGGGTAGCAGCCCTTCCCCTTCCCTCCCTCTCTTCTGACTTTAAAGAGGCTTTTCCCCCTTCTGCTTCTCTACACTGAAGTCTATGCTCTGAGCAGCCATAACAAGCCCTCTTATCTACTGTTGGCCCCAGCAGAGGTCTGGAGTCACTTACGGCATGACACCCTGCACCTTTTTGAGAAAAACACATCTGAATCCAGTATGAGCACCACCAGGCATCGGTTTTTCATTTCTAGGGATTAAGCCTCTCAAATACAAATCTACCCTTCATGAAGTTACCCACCCCTACTTTTTCTACCCTTAACCTTTGGTCTCAGGCCCCACGAAGTCTTCTAAGAAAAGCAAATTCTGCTTTTTTTTCTAAGCTTGAATAAATAAAGGTAGTTTCATCAGAATCATAGAGCTTGAAGGAATCTTAGAGGTCACATCTTCCTCTTTTTACGGGTGAGGAAACCAAGGCCCAAGGGGATTAAATGACTTTCATAAGTAGCAGGTTTCTGAAAGGGAAGTCAATCTTCAAGTTCAATGTCCGCTATACTGTACCAAACTCAAATAGACACAAGATGCATAGATTTAGAAAACCACAAATTAATATTATCTATATTTTATTGTATCATAATTTATCTTGTTAAACATTTCCCAGTTACGTTTTAATCTGGTTCTGGTCATGAGTTTGACCACATCTTTCCCCTGAGATTAGACTAAGTGTGTTCAAAGCAGAGTAACCCTTCCTGTATACCATCGAGACAGAAACTGGGTCTTCTGGGGGTTGATATTCACAACAACCAGAGAAGACTATGAAAGGAGGGCATAAGAGAGAGGTATAAAAAAGACTAGAAAATAATGGCTGGAAAGCTGGCCTTGGAGTAAGAAAGACCTGAGTTCAAGTCCTTCTTCCGACACAAACTAGCTGCATGGCTATGAGTACTTAACATCTCAGTGTCCCAGACAACTAACAGTAAATTATGGCAAAGTGGTGATCTACATCAGTGGAGTGAATTTCCATACAAACATTGATGAAATCCCAAGTTCAGGCACCATATCTCCCCCTTCCCCCAGAAAGATATTACCCTTTTCAAATCTGGATGAATGAAAATAAATGAAAATAAAATAAATAAAATGTCTTTTAAACAGTACAGCAACTTTTTTTTTAATTCCATGAGAAATTTTGATGATACTAAATTACTCCAAACAGATAAAAATAAGTATATCTTTAGCTCCTATGGCATCATTAACCTCAAGGCAGGATGGTCCTAAAATCTACTAGGCATGAACTCCTACCCTCTTCCCCGCTACCACCCTCCTGCCTTCAGTTAATTTCTTCAATACCGATTACTCCGTTTCCCACATATTCTCATTCCTTCTAGGAATTTCTTCCTAGGCTTCCAGGGTAGTCTCTCCACTCCCCTGAGGAGCAAAGATTGGGAGCCATGAGGACATGAAGCCATTTCACAAGACCCAACTGAAGTCTCACTGAGCGAAGGGATGGGCAGGTAAAAATGAACCTCAAATTCACCTGGCATTGACATTTAGTAAAATGTAACTCACATCCCACTTAAAGGAAGGTGGTGACCAATTATTCTCCATTTAAAAGGGTATTGTCAATCTCCAAAGAGCTGAAATGGCATTTGGAAATCATCTAGGGGACTGGTGTCTTCACTGAAAGACAGAACCAATTCTCAACCGACCTTTCCCCACCCTCCACATTGCCTTTAAAATTTAAAATCCTACTTTAAAAAAACTTCATAAGCTGTCATGCAACCTGACCACATGCCCCATTGAACCAACAATGTAGTCAGCAAAATCATTCCCCTCTCCCAATCTTGGTACCATTGCTTAACCTCTGAATAATCACAAAACAGGCTGAAGGAGAAAAAAAGATGGTGACAAAGAGAAAAAGAAACCCTTGTATAATTTGCTGCAGGCTAGGGGAGTCAAGGAAAAAGGGTAATGTGCTTTCAGAATTTCTTTGGAAACCATTGTAGTGTACCCACATTAAAAAAAAAAATCTACACTACCTAATGCTAATCTGCATTTCTTTGTCCTAAGATGCCTTTAAAACTGAGATAGCAAAGAACAGATGAAATCAGATACATTCCACCCAGGCATTTTTACAGAACCCAAAGCAGGGAGAAGGTAAATAGGAAACCCAAGGTCACAATGAGCTTCTGGCAAGGGACCAAGGCAAAGCTTTGGCTCCCAATGTCATTATGATCACCTTAAACATACACACACACACACACACACACACACACACACACACACACACACACACACACACACACACTCACACCAAGAACAGATAAAGAACATGGAAAAAGAAAAGAAAAAATGGAAAAAAAGAAACCATACCCTTTCACTAACTGACTAGGCCCAAACAATTGGAGCACATAGAAGGAAGGAGATAGATGTATCTCAGAGGCTCAATAAGAAAGGAGGCAGGAAGATAGAAGGAGGACAAGCCCCACCCTACTCAATTACCTGACAGCTTCATGAGAAAGTCCGACGCCATCTTCACAGAGATGTCCTGGCTGAACAGCGCTGATGCGGTGTTGGCTATATAGTCTGAGGTGTCTTTCAATTTTGTGTTGTTCATAGGTCTATCGGCAATGTTCAGGGTAAAAGAAGGGGACAGGCCATTATCTTCCTTGGGCTCTTCCTTGACCAACAAAGGTGGAATACCAGTACTACTCTGGCTAGTCCTTTCTGGAGTTCTAGACATGACTGGAGTCCCCACTAGCTCCGGGCCTGTTCCTTCTCTTTGCTGTCCCAGACAGGCACTCTCACTGAGCTGCGGGGACCCCTTCACATCTGTTTCTGGGATCTCCTCCTTCACCTTGGCTTCCGTCCTCAGGAAGTGCTGATGGCATCGCATGTGGAGCTTCAGGCTAAAGTGACGGGAGGAGGTAAAAGGACATAGCTGGCACTGGAAGGTCTCGCCTCGGTCCTGGTGTTGATGAACCTGAGGAATGGGGGAGGGGATCAGGGGGCAGGAAGGGGAGGAACACCCATGACACATTTATAAACTAGGTCTCATTACAAATTTCCAAACATCTACAAATCATTCTTCTACAATACAAATATAATGAGGAAGATAAAAACCTGAAACATATCATAATTGTGATCTTAAAAAGATGGGCAATACTCCCTAAATGAAAAGTGAGCCCATAGACATTATGGAGCTCATTCATACAGTCAAGAGGATAGTTTTTCAGCAAACAATTCATTAGGAGAAGCATCATGCTGTTGTTCAGTCGTTTTGGTCATATCCAACTTGTCATGGCCCCATTTGGGGGTTTCTCATTGAAGATACTTGAGTGGTTTGCCATTTCCTACTCCAACTCATTTTACAGATGAGGAAACTGAGGCAATCAGGTTAACGGACTTGCCCAGGGTCACACAGCCAGTAATTGTCTCAGGTTAGATTGGAGCTCAGGTCCTACTGATTCCAGGCCCAGCATTCTATCCACTGAGACACCTACTTGCCCTAGAATCATCATGGAAGAGTGAAAAAGGCTCTGGATTCAAAATCCAGTGACCTGGATTCATAGGATTATAGATTTAGAGGTGAAGGTGGCCTCAAATATCATATCTAATTCAACCTGCTCAATTTTCAAATGAGGAAAGTGAGGCCCAGAGAAGTTAAGAGTCTTATTCAAGGTCATACAGGTTAGTAACATGAGAAGTGAGACTTGAATTCAGGTCTTCTGAATATCCAAAGTCCCCTATCACCTAATAAGGAACACAGAACATATATACTGCATCAGTCTGCTGCTATGTGGCCTTGGGCATCTGTACCATGAGGAAGTGAGACTAAAACTACTTCTAAGGCTCTTTATAGTTTTAAATCTAAGCTCCTGCCATTTTTCTACTGGATCTACCTAGCCCTCTAAGCAACTAATCCCAGTTGGTAATCTTAGAGCGATAAATAATCATAAACCCAACCAACTATCCAATTTACATAATAATTAACTGGGGCCAGCATAGGTACCTTGTCAATTAATTTTCCTGACAACAATCATACTTTGCATTTATGGAACACCTTTCACCCAAAGACTTACGTGCACTTTGCAAAGAGAGTCTCAACAATTTTCAAAACACTGCTCATAGTTAACAGTATTAGACCAAAAGTTAAGAGAGCTGGGTTCCAGCCCCAGTTCTCTTCTTAGCTAGTCATGATACCATAGGCAAGTTCCTTAATGGCTCTGGGACTCAGTTTCCTCTTCTGTAAAGTGAAGGAATTAAAATTTTTTAAATTCCTTCAAGGAAGTATCACTGTAGCTGGGGGAAAGGAATTTATTGGAAATAAATGTGATGCAAAAGTCATCAATTAAAGTTTAAATAAACTAAAATAAAATCAGAAAGCCAGATTAGATGATGAATGATCTCAAAGCAGTCTGCAAGGAAATGAAGTGGGCAAATTACTTAACCTTGTTGGGCCTCGGTTTCCTCACATGTAAAATGAGAGATTGGAGTAGATGGCATCCCAGTTTTAAATCTCTGAGGCTATGCTCTATCACAACTTTTAAGGATACAGAAGTAAGAAGCAACACAGTATAGAGGAGAGGGCAGCCCGTAAGTCAGAAACACGTGAGTTCAAGTACTGATTGATGTGTATGACCATAGTCAATCACTTAGTGTCCCAGGCAACTCTGGGAGACTAAAAGTTACCCATTAGGTGCCAGTCTGTAGCCCCTATGGAGGAACTTTCCATACCTTGATTTCTCCAGTTGGAGGAAGAAAGAAATAGAGGGAGGGAGGGAGGGAGGGAAGGAAAGAAGGAAGACAAGAGAGGGAAGGAAGGAAGTAGGGAAGGGAAGAGGAAAGGAAAGGAAGGGGAAGAAGAAGGGGAAGGGAAGGAAAAAAGAGGAAGGAAGGAAAGGAGGGAGGGAGGGAGGGAGAAAGGAAGGGAGGGAGGAAGGGAGAGGAGGAAGAAAGGGAGGGAGGGAGAAAAGGAAGGAGGGAGGGACAAGAAAAAGCAGGGAAGGAGTTGTGGAAAAAATCTCATTGAAGTATTCCCATTTCATTGAAGGAGAAATTCAGACACAAACATTAGTGTTTTACACCAAAAATCACACACACACACACACACACACACACACACACACACACACACACACACACACACATCCATGTAGAATGGAACTAAGAAGCTGGGATTTGTGACTCAGAGTCTGTCTCTGCCCATTTCTTTTAAATCTCTCCCAGAAGCAGACTTTTCCAAATGGGGTATCACTAAGCCTCAGACTCCAATGTGTGGCATATGAAAAGAATGCAGACTGCTACATTTGATTCTAATCCACCATGCATATTACCTGCAGAGGTTCCAGGGAACTTTCTCCCCCTCTTGTCCTGGACAAATTTAGTGCTTGAGAAAGTGAGGAAATAATTGCATTGGCCTGAGCCAGGCTTAATGCTGGCAGGTGCTATGTAAGCTTGTAAGCTCCCCCATTCATCTTTGCCAATGTACTTCAGTCCTGACCTGTAACACCCTTGCTATTTCAGTACTGGCCCTCCCTTGAGCAGAAACTGCCAATCGTGGAGATTTGGGCCAAATTGTTTGGGTAGTTGTGTGATCTGGACAAACAAGCAACAGATTGGAATGCAAGGGGAAAAAAAGAACCAAAAACCAAACCACCTCTTTTTTTCTTTTTTTTAATTTCTGAGCAAAAGGGATTTGAACTCGGGTTTGCAAAGGTTAAAGGCTCATTCATTAACCCACTCTGCTACCTGGCCCCTCTGCAGAGATTTTCTTTCCAAGAGAGCAAGTTTTACTACAGCTGTTTACACATTCTGAATACAGTCCAAAAGCATTATTCACCAGCCAAAACATACTTTTAAATAATGTTAAATGACCAACAAAAGCAAAGGAATTAAAAGTTAATGGTGAGATCCTGTCGCTACAGCACCCCACTGTGGCTTTTGGAAAAAAACAACGGAGAACGCCCAAGTTCCCCCAAACAGGAGTTTAATAACAGAAATAGCCACATGAACAGCCATCACTGGTAGTAGTAATGTTCTGCTAATTAAATGACAGACTTTCTCAACCTCCACTTCTTTTCTTTGTGGGAGGGGCAGCAGCATCTGTCAGAGGATGTTAATACCATCTCTCTTTTATTTTATGACAATGAGCTCTAAATCCCGATAATTTCCATTTGGTGTCTAACAAGGTCTTGAGAATCCAATTCAATTTCCTCCACCCCATTCTTGCTGAACCATCCTCCTCTGAGGCCCCATGGAACCGCCCCCCAAAGGCATCTGACAAAGGCTGCTAGAATCATGACCTGAACCCAAGTGGTTAAAGGTCAGCCTACAGAAAGCTTCCAGCCCCCAGGGGAGTGCCCAGTGGGGCAGATTCCATTTCAACAGTGTCCGGAGGAGAGAAAAAGAGAAGTGAGCTAATCCAGGAACAGAGCTCCGAAATCAGCTTCGAGTTCTGAGGGGAAAACAATATCGAGCTGCTGCCTGTTTCAGTCTGGACTGAAAATAGCCAGTGGACATGCATTTTCTAAAAATGGGCTCTGGAGTTTCATAAGTATATGCCGTGTTTTGTTCTTCCTCTATTTAGGCTTGGGAAATAAATGATTGTATGACTTACAGTATGACTTCAGTGAACTGTTGGTAAAAATCCTTTCAGTGGAGAGGTGGTGGCCTACAGATGTGGAATGAGGCATACCATCTGCTTTGCTTAACTGCACCCCTGTTCCAGGGAGAGTTCTATTGTGGAAGAAACATCATTGATTTTTTTAAAGGGGCTGAGCATCAAAGCACTAGTTTAATTATTTGACAAAGGGAATTCATTCTTAAAATCGTGAAGAAAAAGCAACTGATGCTGCTTTGACTTTCTGAACTGCCTGGTCTTCACCTATTAAGTCTCCCATTCCCTCTTGAAATAACTTTGTATTACCTTGGGTATACTTCACGGTGTACATGTGTACATGTATTTCTCACCTCAAGCCCTCATCCACAGAAGACATGCTCTTGGAGGGTTCTTTGTAGCTCCATCACCTGGCCTAGAACTGCCACCCAATAGGTAGGTGCTGGCTGAACTGAACTTTTTCCCAAAGTGGGGGAGGGGGCATGAGGTCAGGGATTCCATGTTGCGTTTGGCCTTTGACTTAGAGGAATATCTCACTGCTTCTAAAGCTCTCTGGACCTGTCACTGCAAAGCCGAGTCTGCCTAAAATCTTTTCTTCCTTCTGACTCAATATGTACAGCCTCTTTTCCTTTCTTCAGCATGCTGGTCATTTTTCTGAACAGCAAATACCACACATCAAAAGGGGTTAGGAACAAGAGAGACCTCTGCAATCAATGAGTCCACCTCCCGGCCAAGATAGGGCTTCATCGCTTTCAGCTGCTATGGCCAGACTCATACTGTGGCAAAGTTGAAAGAGACCTCAGAGGTCCTCTAACCCAACTGCCTCATTTTACCAGGGAGGAAAACTGACATACGGAGAGGTTAAGTGACTGTGACTGAGCTTGGGCATAAAAGCTGTCTGTCTTCAGGTACCTGAAGAGCTAGACCATGGAAGGGGATTGGAAGTGTTCTGGGCTATGGGACAAAGAGCTTATAATGACAGCAACGTCAAGAATGACAGCTAATGTTCATATAGTGTGTGAGGATTTACAGAATGCTTTACACACATTGCCTCAGTTGATCTGTGCAGCAACTCGAGGAAGTAAGTAATGCTATTATCCTCACTTTACAGATTCACAGGAAACAGAGACCCAGAGCAGTAAAATTACTTACCCAGGATCACACAGCCAGTTTGGTGACAGAGCAAAGTCTAGAACCCAGGTCTCCTGACTTTTAGTTCAGTGCTTTTTCCATTATACCAAATGACAGCATGAAATGGTAGCTAGGGCACTGGAGTCAGAGATGTGGGTTCTAATTTTGACTCGGTCTCTAGCAGACACTATGTGACTCACTCATCTTCTCTGTCTTGGTTTCCTCACCTGTAAAATGAGGGTTAAAAATAGCTCCTCTATTTCAGAGGGGTGTTGTAAGGACAAAATAAGAAAATCTGAGCATGTCACTTTTCAAACCTTAGCTTGATGTGTGTGTGTGTGTGTGTGTGTGTGTGTGTGTGTGTGTGTGTGTGTGTGAACTAGGATTATCTCTCCAGCTCTCCCTTTATTGGGTTCAACTTTAACTTAGGAAACTATGAAGTTGCTCCCCTCAGACCCATTTATCTAGGAAGGTTGTAAAAACATTTAATGAAGATAGGAAATCACCCCAAGAAAACTAGAAATATTACTATATTCTTCAAAAGGTGGCCAGAAGAGGGATAAAGGGGTCGGGGGAGGGAAGTGTCCCATTTTATGAAGGCAAATTTACATATCTGCTTACCAAAAGCCTAGGTGAGGTGTAGCCTAATAGGTTAAGGGACCATGGGTTTGAATAAACTAGTAGTTTCACATGATTGCTTTATTGTACCAGTTATTGATTTGTTCTGGGAGCATTCTGAGTCCCCATGACCTACACAGACCCTGCCGCTCTCAGTGGCAACTCAGCCGTAGCCTAGAATCTGTCTTGGATCAGCAAGGCATCCAACATATCTTCCTCTATCTAGTTTCAGGGTCAATAGTCCTTTCTTTTAAGACTACAGCTTTATAAATAGGTTGGTTAAGTGACCTTGGGCAGAGGCAAGGTTCCCAGGTTGCTGGGCCAGAGTCAAGCTTCCTGCTTAACCGATGCTTTAAATGAGTTAGATCCCACTTCTAAGCACAATATACTACACAGTAACTAAAAGGAGTTTTTGTGATAACAGAAGCTTCTTGCAAGCCAGTGCTTCCTAATTCAATTCTCATTGCGCACATTGAAAATCTGAGTTCTATTGCTTTGAAGAGGGAGGAGAATCTAGACCATGAAGTACAGTACAAGTCAACTTCTACTCAGTGCCTTCTATCAACCAAATGCAGGAGGGAAAGAGAACTAAACCCAGCTCCCATTTGGGGTTCAGTTCTTAGAACAATAGCTTCCAGAGAACATGACAAAATCTCAGAATCTTGGGGCTGGAAGAGATCTCAAACACTGTCTAATGCAGGAAGTCTTAACCTCTTTGGTGGTCCAGATCCCCTTGGCAGTCAGGTGAAGTCTATGGACCCCTTCTTGAAATAGTATTTTTAAGTAATTGAAGTAAATGTTAAAATTTCTGTTAGATGGTAGCAAAAACAAAGATGTCATTTTTTTCTCCCATCCAAGTCCCTAAACCTACTGAAATCTCTCAACCAACCCTTTGAGGGTCCCCAGGACCCAGGCAGCAAAGTCAGTTCCCTGACTCAGTGGAACCACCTGCACCTGGGCTAGAATCCCCTCTAAAACAGAGCAGATAATGGGCTAAAGTGAAGTAGGATCCCATGCCTTCCCAAGGCAGACCATTCCACCTTTGGGCAGCTCTATTGGTCAGGAAGTTTTTGCCTTGTATCAAGAGAATAAGACTATCCTCTCTCCCACATGAAAACCCTTCAGTTACTTGAAAACAGTTCTCATGCCTCATCTCCCTAAGTCTTCTCTTTTCTGGGGTATACGAATTTAGTTTGATTAAATTCAATTCAAAAGGCACTAAGCACCTACTATGTACCAAGTACCATGCTAGGTACTAGGGACATAAGAATGGGTCCTACCACCAAGGATCTTAGATGCTTCTGGAATTCTTCCTCTAATCAATCCTCAAATGGCATGTCCTTGAGGCCCTGTGACATCCTGATATCCTCTAGAAAGTATTCAGACATAGTCATCAATGTTCTTAAGATATAAATGTCCTGTTCCACATATGGTCTGACCAGCAGGAATATCACCACCTTAGTCCTGAATATTATGACCTTTTTATTAACATAGAGTACAATCAAATTAGCTTTTGGGGGCTGTAGTATCATATTATTGACTAATGTTAAGCCGTTCACTAAACACAGATGATTTTTCTGAGGAACTGTTTTCTATCCATGACCCCTCCCCATCTTGCATTTGTTAAGATCTCTCTGGACCTTGCCTCTGTCATCAATCCATTAGCAATGTTTCCAAGTTGGATATTACTGGCGGATTTTCTAAGCCTGTCACCTGTGCTTTTATCTAAGCCACTGTTAAAATTGTTAAATAGTATAGGACCATAATGGGCACCTGACCTGCCTGCAAAACTTCACCAAAGACTTCCTCCCAAGCTGGTGTTAAATCATTAACATTGAAACATGGAATCTAGCAACTCATCCCTTTCCAAATCTACCCACCTTTGTAATGGCAGTCCACCAGAGGCCTGTCAAATCCTTGGCTAAAAGCTAGGTAAACTGTGCCTACAATGCTCCCACATCTCATAGGGTCAGTACCCATTCAGCCTCATTGTAGGTACCTTTCATAGCTTCAGTGTTGGAACAATGACCACTGGTATTCATTCTAAGATCCTGCTATACCTTAAATCAATGATTCCATTATATTGTAATATACTATGCTTACTGAGGCAGGGAAGTAGATTAATGGATTTAAGAAAGACATCCAACAAGAAAATCTGAAACAAAGAGGTTTTTTTGGCAGTAGAGAATCCAGAAAGACTCTCAGAGATCACCCCATTTCTTGCCCTTGATTTTTAGAAAACTGAGGCTCCAAGATTAAGGAATTTCAGCTGTAATTAGAATTCCTGTTTCTTTATTCTTAGCCCAGGGCTTTTTACCTTGCAGCATGTTTCATCTTTGAGATATCCAGAAAATTAATGTAATCAACAACATTACT
The DNA here is from genome assembly GCA_011680675.1 of Gymnobelideus leadbeateri. Lineage (NCBI taxonomy): Eukaryota > Metazoa > Chordata > Mammalia > Diprotodontia > Petauridae > Gymnobelideus > Gymnobelideus leadbeateri. The sequence goes on from WOXC01009733.1 coordinate 519,984, forward strand.
GTCCGGTTTAATTAGACTAAATCTTTCAGCCATATCCCCACTACCAGTAGTAATCATCATTAGTAGGATCATGAACGATCTATGTTAGATTAAACTTTGTCTAGTTAACTAACCTTTCTAAATCATGTACCTGAATAGAACAGGACTGAATTCAGTTCTCTGTAGCCTCACCATGGGCACCATAACAGAATCACTAAAACCTTGTGACTAGACAGGCTTTATTAAACCATGAGCACATTGAAGGAGCAATTTTTCCAAACTGTGCATCCCAGGGCATCTGAGAAATGTTGGCTGTGGTGGTGGCTGCTAATGGATCCCAAAGGCATCTCTGACCATTAGGGAAGATCACTTCCAACAGTAAGAAAAGCAAACTAAAAGCACCTCTACAGTCTCATAACAAAAGACTTCTCAAGGATTTCAGGAAAACCTAGAAAGACTTACATGAACTGATGCCAAGTGAAGTGAGCAGAACCAGGAGAACACTGTACACAGTAAGAGCAACATTGTGTGATGATTAACTGTGATAGACTTAGCTCCTCTAAGCAATATAACAATCCAGACAATTCCAAAAGACTCATGATAGAAAATGCTAACATCCAGAGAAAGAGCTATGGAGTCTGAATGCAGATGGAAGCATACTGTTTTCACTTTTTTTGTTTGTTTTTTTCTTAGTCATGGTTTTTCCTTTTTGTTCTGATTCTTCTTTCACAAAATGACTAACGTGGAAATATGTTTAACATGATTGTACATGTATAACCTGTATCAGATTGCTTGCTGTCTTGGGGAAGAGTGAAGAACATTTGGAACTTAAAATTATACAAAAATGAATGCTGAAAACTATCTTTACATGTAATTAGAAAAAATGCTATTAAAGAGAAAAAGGAAAAAAAAAAGACTCCTCAGATGCCAGGTCTGGAGTCAGGAAGATTCATCAACTTGAGTTCAAATCTGGCCTTAGACACTTACTAGCTGTGTGACCTTGGACAAGTCACTTAACCCTGTTTGTCTCAGTTTTCTCATCCATAAAATGAGCTGGAGAAGGAAATGGCAAATCACTTCAGTATCTTTGCTAAGAAAACCCTAAATGGGGTCGTGAAGAGACAGATATGACCGAAACAAATGAATGACAACAAATGTGATTACTCTATCATAGAGGATTTGATGCATGTGTGTTCTTGGGGGCATCCCCCACAACTCCCCCACCCTGTGGTCCTATTAAGGGAGGGCTTACCTTCATATGGGATTTGAGATTGTCCTTGCGGGCACACCGGAATGGACAGAGAGGGCACTGGTGACTTTTTAAACCGGTGTGAATCACCATGTGCCGCTTCCAGTAACTCTTCCGTTTTATAACCAAACCACATATCGGGCACTGGAAAGGTTTTCCTCCTTCTTCTTCTGGGGCTTAGAAGAGGGAGAAAGAAAAAAAAAGGTGGGGGAATAAATTAAAGGCATTCATTGCTGGTCTGCTTTCAGTGAGTTATAAAAACCCCAAAGTGAATTGGTCTTTTCTTGCCATTTCATAAACTTCATCCATGATGAGATTTCATCATGGATTATTTTAGTGTGTTCATTCAGTGGCTTGTCTGGTTCCATCTTCTCACCCTATGATCATCCTGTCTTTGTGAAAAAGTTCCTGCCCCCACGTCTGGCCCCCAAGGACCATCATTACCTATGTGGACCAGCTTGGAGCATATGTGCTTTGTTTTGCCTGCCCTTGACCCCTACCTGGTGATCTACATGAACCTGGAGGTTCCCAACTTCCATGGCTTAGTTTCCTGAACAATGTAGATGTACTATCACAGAGGAAACAGGTGTTCCAGAGGCTACATCTAAATTTTTGTATAAGGATAATTGAGAAAGAAAATAAAAATCAGGTTGAACCTACAAAATCATCCATAGCTCTTATGCAGAGCAAAGCATGCAACGTCACTAGCCTCATAGGCTGAACTCCAGTGGAGAATGATTCCAGAACCCCTGCTGTCCTGCTTGTTTGGGTATGGCTGGAGCAGATGCTGCTGCCACGTTAGCCATCAGGGGGTCCCCGGGTCAGGCCTTGCTCCCCCCCTCTTTCTTTCTGTTCCTCTGTTTGCCCCTAGAGGAAACAGGCTGCCCTCCCAAGCATGCAGACTTGCAGTTTGGGCCCCTTATAGGAGAGGAGGCACCTAGCCCTGTCCTTCAGCACACACCAGCCGCTTGGTAAGTATCTGTGGAATGTTCACATGAAAAGTTAAGCAAGGCAAGTGGTGAATGCTTCCATTTCTCAGAAAGAATAACTGCCTCTGTGTGACAAAAATAGGAAAAATTCTCCCCCAAAAAGAAAAAAAAAGGAGTGCATCTGCCATTGCTTCCTTCAGCAGTCACATCAAATCATGGTGACCAGCCCCATAGCTGACCTTGCATTATTGGGATATAAGAAATGAAAAAAGGCTCTAGCTGAGGACTCCGAGTTTTCTCTGTTAATTACCAGGAATCAGTAATATTTCCCAAGTGCCTAATTATAAATTACCTCATTACTTATTTATTATCTTCTCAACCATTAGTCTCTACCTGCAAAGAGCTATTCAAATTGCAAGGTCTCCAGTGAAAGGAAAGGAGCTGATAAGAGTTCAAAGATAATGGAAACATTCCAAAATGCCACTGTATTCCCGGGCTGCAAGGAGCTGTCAGTGATCACGCCTTTTCTGATTTAAGCAGGCTGGCTTAGGTTAGGCCAGCAGCTAGACAGAGAGAGCACTGCCTCCTTCAGCCAGTGAAGATGGGTCCTCCTCCTACTTGCTTAACAGGTGACTAGAGAAAATATACTGAAATTCATCAAGGTGGGAAAGAAGCCGTTACAGAAAGTTTCCCTTAATCTAGTCATATTTTTCCCCCATCTCCTCTTCCCTTGCCTTCTCCTACTTGCCTTCTTGGAAAGTTCTGCTTCCTGGTCTCACTGAGGTAAGGAGATGACCCAGGGCTATACCTGGGGAGGAAAGGATTTGAGTATGGGCCCAGTCATGGCAGGCCCATGCTCATAGACTGAGAGTGAGAAGCAGCTTGGGAGGGTTTGTTCAGCCCTTTCATTTTACAGTTGGGGAAATTGAGACTCAGAAAGGTTATGCAGTTTGCCCAAGGCCAGTAAACGATGATGATGATGAGATCTTCTTTATAGTACCTTAAGGTCTGAAAAATCGCCTTACAAATTTAATCTCATTAGATTCCCACAGCAACCCTAGGAAGTAGGGGCTATTTTACAGAGGAAGAAACTAAGTCAGACAAAGGTTAAGTGACTTGCCCAGGGTCACAGTCGATAAGCATCTGAGGCTGAATTTGAACTCAGGTCTTCCAGATTCTAGGTCCAACCCCCAATCCATTACACCACATAACTGTCTCTGTGCCAAGTGAGTGGCAGAATTAGGATCAGAACTCAGGGCATAGGACCATAAGTTCACAGATTTAGAGCTGAAAGGGATCTTAGAAGTCTATCTTACAGATGAGGAAACTGAGTCCCAAGTAGTTTAAGTGACTTGCCCAAGGTCATGCAGGTGGAAGTAGCAGAGTTGAGGTCCTCAGATTCCAAGAGGCAGCTAGGTGGTGTAGTGTATAGAGCCCTGGGCTTGGAATCAGGAAAACTCTTCCCGAGTTCAAATCTGGCCTCGGACACTTTCTAGATGTGTGACCCTGGGCAAGTCACTTCACCCTGTTTGCCTCAGTTCCTTATCTGTCAAATGAAGCTGGAGAAGAAAACAACAAACCTTTCCAGTGTCTCTGTCAAGAAAACCCCAGATGGATCGTGAAGAGTCAGATACCACTGAAAACAAATTTGCAGATCCAACCTTCATGCCACTGCCCCATGTGGCCTCCCACGGATGACAGGTTGTGTATCTATTAGCAGAGATCCAGGATAACTTAGCTGGCAGATTTTGGGGGCTGGAGTACTTACAAAACCCATCCAGTATTACCAAGAGCTATAAGGCTGAACTTAACATTCAGAATGTCACTTCATGGCCTGGCGGACAGAGCCAAGCCTACGGGTAAAAAGTTCCTCTCTGGCCTCAGACCTTTGCAGCTGTGTAAGTCTGACCTAGTCACTTCATTTCTGCCTCAGTTTCCTCAACTGTAAAATGGATCTTAGTTTCCTAATCTAAACATGTGGGCATTTGGTTAGATGACTTCTAGGACCTCTTCTGGCTCCACATCTATGATCTACATGACCCTTTTTCTTCTTCTAGATTCTTCACTAATATATTTGATATATCACACGTGTCGATTGAATTTACTTTATCTTCCCTGATTAGATTTAGGGAGGATCATTTGGATTCCATTTAAAATAAACTGTACACATATGCTACACAAATTAGGCTATGTCTTGATAATCTGGGTAGTTTTAATGGAGAACTTCCTTCAAACACTAAAACAAGGTCAAGTTCCATAGGATAACATTGCCCAGCATAGTAAGACCAGAAAGGAAGGTAAAGATGTTCAGATCAATCAAGGTTAAAGATGCAGTGATCTGAGCCAAAGCTTAATATGCATATGAATTCTAGAAGATTTGCAGTTTCTGCTTGCAAATGCTAGTTCTGAAGGCAAGGGACCCTTACTGATCTATTGAAGTCATACTTTCAGCACCTAGAACTGCTCTTCCTCTTCCTAATAAGTTCTGAGCCTGAGGCAACATGACCACTTATTCAGAAGTGACATTTGTTCTGGATGTTGGGTATCTGAGGTTGGCAGTGGGTGCTCATTTAAAAAAAAATAAGACTGACAGGTGGTTTACCTTGTTGAACAAGTACTTAAAACACCCTGTTCCCTAATAGGTTTCATTAAGCTGTATCATTACATGGTAGATAGGGAGACCTGGTCTACAGCATTTACTGGCTGTGTGTTATCATAGACAGGAATGTCAGACTCTAAATTAAAGTGATTTTCCTAAAGGTAGGTCTGACCAAGTCAACTTTCCCCCTAAAATTCCCTCCCCCGATAAACTCCCAAAGCTCCCCATTACCCCTAGGATCAATTATAAACTCTTCTCTTTGGCATTGAAAGTTCTTCACAAACTACCTTCCTACCCCATCCTACCTTCCCAAATCTCTTAAACATTCAGTTTCCTCATTTTCCTGAGTCCCCTCCAGGGACTCTTCAGTCTAGCCACACTGGCCTGCTTGCTGTTCTTCGTACATGTTACCTTATCTCCCATCCCTGGGCTTTTGCACTGGCAGTGCCCCATGCCTGGAATGCTCTTCCTTTTCACTTCTACCTCTTGAATCTCCTAGTTTCAAAGCTCAGTTCAAATGCTTCCTTCAACACAAGGGCCTTCCTGGTCCCACCAGCTGCTAGTGTTTTCCCTTCTAGTGTAATTTGTGTCTGCTTTCCATTTTGTGTGTGTGTGTGTGTGTGTGTGTGTGTGTACACAAAGAAACACACACAATATATATACTGAGATAGATACTGTTTCTATATTACCATGTACATGTTTTATATTCTTATGAGTATATAAATATCCACACACATACATATATATATATATATATGTACATGCTGTCTACCCCACATGAATATAAGCTCACTGAGAATAAGAACTGTCCCACTTTTGCCTGTGTATCTCCTTAGACTAGCACATGATAGGTCCTTATTAATTTCAAGCTTGCTAGATTCAGCCTTGGTTTCTTCATTTATGAAATAAGACTGATAGTACTTATCTCCTGGGGTTGTTCTGTGTACAAATATGATAATATTCACAAATCCAATTCAATTCAGCAAATATTCATTAAGATTCTAGTAGCTGGTGGCGGTACAAAAAGAAATAGTTCCTTCCTTTAATGAGCTTACATTCTACTTACTGAGGGCATGAGGTGTACACACATGCATGTGTATATTTCTTCATAGATATCTATACGCATATACTCAGAAAACTAGATAAAAAGTTCCTTTAAGAGCTAAAAAAACATTCACACCTGGAGGGATCAGTGAAGATCTCACTGCAGGGAAGTGGCCCTTGAACTGGGTTTTGAAAGAAGTTAGTGGATTGATTCTGAGAGGCAGTTGTGGTAAGGAGAGTGTTAAAGCATTTTGCTAACTGTAAATGTCCACCATCATCACCACCATCATTATCATCTTCATCATCAGTTTTAATATTGTTACCAGTGTCGTCAAGTCAGATTCCATCAACTAAAAAGGAACTTACAACATATACGTAGGGCACACATATACACATACAGATGTATCTACATCCATGCCCACAAACTATGCCAGCCTGGCTGGTGAAAGCTGGCATGCAGCTCCAGTCTGGCCCCAGCTCCCAGAGCAGAAGCCTCATCATAACAACAGAACACACCTTGATGATGGCCGTAAGTCACTCAAGCCTTCATTCTCTGCTCTGCCGCTATTATGGCTCCCCTTTACACACTGCTTTACGGTTTACAAAGGGCTTTCCTCACAACAACTTGGTGAGTTTGGAGGGTGCAGGTTAATAATCATTCTCTTTTTACAGAGCAGGGACCATCTAGTCCTCCCTTAGCCAAAGGAACTAAGTGTTAGGGCCCCGCCTCAAACATTGGCCTTGTGATGGCAGAGCTGGAGCTCATTATACCATCTAGCCTCTCATTATATAGGATGGACACTAAAGCCAAAGGTCTAAGAGGGCTAACGAGAGCAGTGAGGTCTAGAAAACTAGAAAAACTCCCTCTAGAAACTGAGGAAGTGAGTCCAAACCTGCCTGGGCTACTACATATTACCTCTGTGACCTCAGGCCAGTAGCTTTGGCTCTCTTGGATTCCGTTGGCTCCTCTATAAAATAAGGGGATTGGACTCTAAATAAACCCTCTAAGGTGCCTTCCAGCTCTAAATGCAGGATCCTGAGAAGAAAAGAATAAAAGTGGTAGACACAATCAATCACTTAGGTCAGGGAGAGTTCACTGCAGCCAAGACTAAGGCAGAAGTCAATGGTTTGGGAGAAGAGAGGCTGAGAGCTTAGGTCTGGCAGGGAGATGGTAAGAAAGGAGGAGAAAAGGAGTGAAGAAAGCAGCTGGGGGAAAGGAGAGAGACACTTTGGTGCAGGCCCTCATCACTTCATGCTTGGACTCCTGCAACCATCTGAAGGGTGGGGATACAGGGGTCTCTCCCCGCCCTCCACAATCTACCCTCTGTTTGACTGTCAAAGTGATAGTCCCAAAACTCAGGTCTGACCACATCATTCCCCCTGCCCCACACTCAGATTCCAGTGGTTCCCTGTTATCTCCAGGATCAAATATAAAATCATCTATCTGGCATTCAAACCCTTCATAATCTACCCTCCCCCACTCTCCACCTTTCCAGTCTTCTTCCACTTTAGCCTGAGATCTAGGACACTGACTGCCTGCCTTGTTGTTCCTCAAACAAGACACTTTATCACCTACCTCCAGGCATCTTCCCTGGCAGTCCCTCATGCCCAGAATGCACCCCTTCCTCAGCCCCACCTGCCAACTTCCCAGGCTGCTTTAAGACAAAGATAAAAATCCCACCTTCTAAACAAAGCCTTTACAGATGCCCCTTCATTCTAGGGTCCTCCTCTCTGTTGACTATTTCCAATTTCTCCCATATAGAGCTCATCTGTGCAAAGCTGTCCGCATGTTCTCTTCCACTAGAATGTGAGCTCCTTGAGAGAAGGGACTATCTTTTGTCTTTTTTTGCAACCCTAAAACTTAGCACAATGCCAGGTACATGGCAGGTGGTGCTTAATAAGTATCAACTGAGGGCCAAGACAATGCACAGTTTCAAGTAGGAGGGGAAAGGGGCAGATTTGCAGAAAGGGAAAGCAGCATAGGATGGTGAAAGAACACTGGACCTTCGTTCAGGGGACCCTTCCATATGACTGCCATTTACCTGTGTATGACTGTGTTCAAGTCACTTCCCCACTCTAAGACTAGAATTTCTCTTTCATGAGTTGTAGATAATATTTTTTGCACTACCTACCTCCCAGGGCTACTTAGAGAAAAGTACTGTATAAATGTTCAGCTGCTATAGAAATATTATTGAACATTATATAAAATAGGTTATAGAAACACAATTAAAACAAACCTTGAATTTCAAATGAAGGAAGGTTATAACAGTTTGATAAGTCTCAGAGGGAGTGATAATGCCTACAAAAGTGCACAAGACTGTGTGTGAATCAAACTTATGTTAACGCCTACAAAAAGAACCCAACCTCTTTGCACATTGGCAGATAGGACTTGCCTACACACAGAGAGAAATTTGATTCATAGCTTAAGGAAATACTTTTTAAAAGTGCTTTTGCTACGGTTCAAAAAGAGTTAAAATTGTTTGTTTTTTTTAAATGCTTTTACTGAGTAGTAGAAAGTTATAAAGCAAGGTATCAATGATTACAACACAAATAGAAGTACAAAAAACTGAAACTGCATGCCTGTAATTATAATGACCGAGAAGCTTATCCCTGAAGCACAGTCAAGAAAATGTTGTTTCCCTCATCAGAATATGACCAGGAGCTGATTTGCTTCATCCCCATTGCTGAGCACACAGTAAACAATAAATGCTTTTCCAGTCCATTTGCAAACCAGAAGGGGGGAGAAGGACCTAGGAGTAATGAGTTTGGAAGACTGTATTTCTGCAAGAGTCAGGCAATGTTTTCGGTGGTTTTTGGAAGTGAAGGTGACAGACTAACAGAAGATATCAATAGCTTTTTAAAAAAGCAACGTATGACCCTAGCAGATGAAAATTGAATGAGGATAATGGACAAAGAATCACAGTGGGGACCCAGAGTGGTTGAAAAGTTGATACTTTATGTGTTGAAATCCATTTTAAATCTAAACAGTTAGGAAGCAAGTTGAGTTGTCTGGACTCGTATTCCATATGGGTTTGCGGGTGGGTGGGAGGGCATTCGGTCCTCACCTAGGATTTCATCCATGTAGAGAATTCCAGAACTATTACTCCCAACACAAATCAGCCACTGTTGTAGCAATCAAAATCCTAGAGAGTTGCTTGGGTCACTAAGAGGTCAAATGACTTGCCGGGGTTACCAAGCACAATATGAACCTAATTCTTCTTGACTCTGGAAGCCAGCTCTCTATCCCTCACACCAGGTGCCTCTCCAATATTGTTTTTCACAAAACATTTGCAGGGAGGGAGGCTGGACAAGGGGGGAGGGGAATTGTATGAACTGGAATGAATAGGACCATGGGATCTGGAGCTAAAAGGGACTTCTGAGATCCTCTAGATCAATCCCTTCACTTTACAGAAGGGGAAACTGAGGCCCAAGGAGGGAATGTGAACTCTTTAAAATGAAACAGGTAGTAACAGATTTAGATCTGAACTCAGGTCCTGTGCCCCCAACATCTAGGGTTCTTTTCACAACAGATTAAAGTCCAGCCTCACTTTACTGATTAATAAGTAAAGTCCCAAACAGGAACAGCTAGATGGCACAGTGGATAGAGTACCTGAAGTCAGGAAGACTCATCTTCATGAGATTAAATCCAGCCGCACAGTTACTAGCTGTGTGACCCTGGGCAAGTCACTTAACCCTGTTTGCCTCAGTTTCCTCATCTATATAATGAGCTGGGAAAGGAATGACAAACCACTCCAGTTTCTCTGCCAAGAAAACCCTAAATGGGGTCACAAAGACATGAATGAAACAACTCAACAACAACAGCAAAGTCCCAAGAGATTCAGTTATTTACCCAAGGTCCTACAGCTTGTTTTAATGTTAGGAAGGCCAGGTTCTAGTCTTAGCTTCTACTCTAGTGGTTTTTCCATTACATAAAGTATTAGCTTACATGTATATAATGCTTTAAGGTTTGCAGGTTGCCTTCCTTACAATAACTCTGAAGGAGACAATGCAAGTATTTTTGTGTATTATTTTCCAGATCAGGAAACTGAGACCCAGAGAGATGAAGTGAACCAGCAAGCAAGAAAGCCAGCCTTTGAACCCAAACCTCTCCTGACAAGTCTAACTCTCTCTCTACTATACTATGCAAACAAACCACTTCCACCGAATGTACACACACTTTTTTATTAATGATTTTAATTCATCAGGTTTTTTTAATCAGCAAGTGTTTTTAATAATATGGCCTACTTATAATTTGTTTTTAATGCCTGAATTATGTTTTCCTCTGTAGTTGGAAATGACTCGTCCGTCTTCTTTGGGTAGTTGGGTGGGTGAGAATAATTCTAGCACCTTCTTCACAGGGTTGTTGTGAAAAATCAAAAGAGATAATATTGGAGAAAGTGTTCTGCAAATCTTAAAATGCATTATATATGTGTTATCTGCCACTATTTTCTGCATGAAAGTTCTAATATACACAGGGAGACCTAGAAATCTAGGTCCTGGGCTGTCCTCACTTTGTGCAACAGCAACCTATGTGCCTTTCCCTTCATCCCCATCGTGGAACAAGTCACTGCTATTGTGAATGGAAAGAACAATGGATACAGAAACACAAGATTTAAGGCCCTAAGAAACTAGCTTGAGGAATTTAGAGAGTATTTGGTTCAAACACTACATTTTCCAGACAAAGAAACTGAGACCTAGAGAGGTAAGATCCCGCCATCCCTGGAAGACTGTCCCTGCTCACCTTCACCCCTTATGGTTTCATTCATTCAAGGCTCAATTCCAACACTCCCCCCTACAGGAAAGGCCTGCTGATCAGAGTGGTGCTAGTGCCCCTAACAATCCTGCCCTGGAAGCAACTGGGTGGCTCAATGAATATAACAATCCCACAGCTGGGACTGGAGTCAGGAAGAACTGAGTTCAAATCCAGCCTCCGACACTGACTAGTTGTGCAACTCTGGGCAAGTTTGCTCAACTGAAAATTGGGAATAATAATCTCACCTACCTCAAAAGCTTCTCCTGAGGATGAAAAGAGTTAATAATTTGTAAAGTGCTGGCACATAGTAGGTTGCTTAATAAATGCTTGCTTCCTTCTTTCCTTTTTGCCTTCCTCTACCCTAGGAAATTACTTCATGTTTACATGAAATTGCACATATGGGGGTGGCTGGGTGGCACAGTAAATAGAGCACCAGCCCTGGAGTCAGGAGGACCTGGGTTCAAATCCAGCCTCAGACACTTAACACAAAAACTAGCCATGTGACCTTGGACAAGTCACTTAATCCCAACTGCCTTCCAAAAAGCAGAAAGAAAGAAAGAAAGAAAGAAAGAAAGAAAGAAAGAAAGAAAGAAAGAAAGAAAGAAAGAAAGAAAGAAAGAAAGAAATTGTACATATCTGTATATATGTTACTTCCCTCCCCCACCCCCTTCTCAGACAAGATCATTCACAATGTAGCTAAATCTTCCTTTCTGTCTTTATATCCTCTATCCCTCCATGGCCCAGTGTGGTACATTTAGAAATGCTTATTGAGTCCATTCGATTGAATTCCCCCATCACAGGCCACACTGATCACTAGCACTGGGGATTGACCCTCAGTTCTCCTCGGACCCAGAGCTCTCTCCACTACCTAAGAACCTCCTAGAATATAAGTCCCCAATCTATCATTTACTATGGGAAGAGGACATTTACTATGTCACAGCCCAGAGGCTCGGTCTTCTCATCTGAAAACAACATAAGAGAAAGTTGGGGCTGAATTTGAATAACATCTGGGATCCTATTGTTCTAAAATGGGGACTGGAGCTGGAAGGGGTCTCACCTAGTTAACCCCCACACCCTCATCAATTTACAAATATCCACTAGTTTTTCAGTCCTGTCTGACTCTTTGTAACCCAAATTGGAGTTCTGTTGGCAAAGACACGTTTTTGCCATTTTCTTCTCCAGCTCATTTTACAGATGAGGAAACTGAGGCAAACAGGGTTAGTGACTTGCTGTAAGGGTTATGGGATTTAAAGATCTTCCATGCCCCATTGGACTTGCTGACATAGCAGGAAGGGGAGGGGCAAGAGGAAGCGGAAGAAGAGTTAGAGTTCCGGTGGGGACTGGCGGTGGCCGCGGCAGCAGCAGCAGCAGCAGTAGCAGCCAAGATAGAGGGGGAGGCACAAACTCCTTTTTGAGCCAGCCACAATTTCTGCTAAGGACTCTTGTTGGGGACTGCCAGGGAACAGAACTGCGGGGGGCCGGAGCTGTTGTGAGCACGCTTCCTGGACGCTGAGCAGTTGCTGTGAGTGGGGAGAAAAGGACCTTTGCCTGAGGTAGCCTGTTCTGTTTTGAAGGCTTAAGAATGTGGTTGTTTACTACGTTAACTACTTGTGCCAATTTCATAACTACCCTGCTGGCTTTGACTTTCTGGTTTTGGGACTCGGTTATTTGGTATTTTAATAAATTCTCTGGCTTTATCCCCCATATAGAGAGACTGATATATATTGTGATTAATAACCACATAAGCCTATTTATAATTGCTATAGGCATAGTGAATATTGCATTGTTAATACATTTGGCGACGAGGATGGGATCACAAAATATCAGGCCTCTATTTGGCAGCAGGGGGGCTTTAGAGGGAGAGATGGCTATCCCAGGATGGGAGGATTTGCCTTATTCCTCTCTAGCCAGAGAATGGGCCAAAAGTACAGGGCCCTGTGAAAACTGGGAACCAAGACTAAAAGAGGGAGAACCTGGAGATTTGGAAAGATGCTTGCAAGGAATACCTATAGAACCAGGGAAAGAGTTGGCAGGAGTGTGCAGGAGAGGCTGGGTCCTGCTAACAAGTTATCGCCTCATGTGTAAAAGTAGGGATAAGCTGCTGGAGGAAAGAGCTCAGATGGCTAGGGAGTTGGCTGGTTTGCTTGAGGATTCTCCTGTGTCACAGCATTCAGAAGAGCAAACCAGAGGGACTCAGGTGGTCCAGGAAAAAGCTACTGTTCATGTAGCTAAAAGGAAGCAAAAACCTAGCAGAAGAAATGTGCATGCAGCTTTTGTACAGGCTGGGCAGAGTTGCCTAGACAGCTGCCAGGAGAATGTGTGTGTGGAGAATGCAACAAGGTTAGATGAGGAGTCTTCTAACATAGAAGTTCTCCCTATACGAAGAAGAAGACAGGAGAAGTGCCAGGGCCAAACAGAGTCCAAGGAGATAATTGAGGATTTCACTCAACAGGAGATTACTGACATATTGAGTAGATTCACCCAAAGAATGGGAGAGTCTTTAGTGTCTTGGATAGTAAGAATCACTGATGAAGGCGCTGGAGGAATAACACTGGACAGTGAGGATTGCTTAAAATTCATAAGTATCAGTCAGAATCCTTTTGTCCACCAAGCTTTTAGGGAATACCATGTGGGAGGAGGCCTCAGAAAAACTACTCTGTTAGCTTTAGTTGCACAGGGATGCAGAAAGCAATATCCTACTGTCTCTATGTGGCCTAGTGGAGACAGACCCTGGTACTCACTTAGAGATTGTATGAGGAAGCTAAAGGAAGAGGTAATGAAAACTACCATCATGGTTGGAGATGCAAATGCATATCATGAAACCCCCCTAGGAGTTCCTCATAGAAATATCATAGTGAAGACTGCTCCTCCTGCTTATAAGCACTTAATTCTGACTTTATTAATTGGAGAAATAGGGCACCCTCTTTCAGAGGTGCTGGATAAGATTTCACAATTAAGTGACCTAGGGGACTGGGGACAAGATAAATTGCCTAGAGAGAGAAGAGTACATAGCCAGAGGATTCAGAGACAAAATAGACCAACTAGAAGGGAACTGTTTTTTGCTCTATTGAGAGCAGGGGTGGACTATAGAAGAATAGATGGTATTCCAACTGAAGAGCTGCATAAGCTGTACCAAGAAAAGGTACTTAACATTAGAATGAATAGGGAAGCAAGAACCACCCCTGCAGGTACTCCTGAATCAGAATCTTTGTATCCAAGTTTGCCCCACCTTCAGGGTGAATAGGAAATAGGCCAGGCCCCAGCCCAGATTAAAGAAATATACAGAGGAGATTGTAGACCCCATATCAGTTTAACAATATATTGGAAGAATGGATCAACTACTGTGACTAGGGCATTGCTAGATACTGGGGCTGAGGCCACACTTATCTATGGAAACCCTGATAAGTTTAAACATGGAATCCCTATTACCATCACAGGTCTAGGAGGGGCTGAAATATCAGCCAGACAAGTTAAAATAACAATGAAAATTGGGCAGTTACCTAAGAAAGAATATACTGTGGTTGTTGTACCTATTCCTGAATACATAATTGGAATAGATATATTGAGAGGCATGACTCTGAATTTACCTGAAGGAAGATACCAATTTGCTGTAAGGAAGATAGGAATTAATACAGTTTTAGTGGGAAAAATAAAAATGGACCCAATCACTTTACCTGAACCTTCTGAAGTAATTACTTTAAAACAGTATCGTGTGCCAGGTGGGCAAGATGAAATTACCACTACTATAAAGGAATATGTTGAAGCAGGAGTGTTAGTCCCTACAACCACAAGATGGAATAATCCTGTCTGGCCAGTAAGAAAATCAGATGGGACATGGAGAATGACAGTGGACTATAGACAATTGAATAAGGTGACTCCTCCTTTGTATGCTGCTGTTCCAGATACCATCACCTTAATAGAAAAGATCCAGAAATATGATGGGACTTGGTATGCAGTTATTGACTTAGCAAATGCCTTCTTCACCATCCCAATAGACCCTAAACAATGGGACCAGTTCGCTTTCACTTGGCAGGGTAGACAATATACTTTCACCCGCTTGCCACAAGGGTACCTACATAGCCCCACTATTTGTCACAGGATTGTGGCTGAACAGTTAGATGAATTAATGCTACCTGGTATACAGCTTACCCACTACATTGATGATATCATGATACAGGGAAAAGATGCAAAAGAAGTGGAGAGAAGTTTGACCCTTCTAATTGAGCATATGAAAAGTAAAGGGTGGGAAATTAACCCTGCAAAGGTTCAAGGACCAGCTCAAAATGTAAAATTTTGGGGTATACAATGGAACAAGGGACTACGAGAGATTCTTCCACAAGCCCGACAAAAGATTCAGGACTTTCCTACCCCTACCAATAAGAAGGAAGCCCAAAAGTTCATAGGAATGTTTGGGTACTGGAGGCACCACATTCCACATTTGGGACAGATTTTGAAACCTTTGTATAGAGTCACTCGAAAGAAATATGAATTTGATTGGGGACTTGAGCAGAGTAAAGCTTTTGAAGAAGCCAAGGCTGCCATACAATTGGCCCTAGAGTTGTGGCCCATGCAAAATGGTCCAGTGGAATTACAAGTGACGGTACAAGATGATTATGCAAACTGGAGCTTATGGCAAAAACAGCAAAGCAGAAATGTACCCTTGGGATTTTGGTGTAGGAAGCTCCCTTCATCTGGAGTCCAGTATACACCTTTTGAAAAGCAGTTGTTAGCTGCATATTGGGCTTTGGTGGAGACTGAACAATTGACTCTGGGCCATGAAGTGGTATTAAGACCTGGAATCCCGATTATGACCTGGGTAATGAGTACCCCAGCTTCTCACAGAATTGGACATGCCCAAGAGGCTAGTATAATCAAATGGAAGTGGTATATTCAAAATAGAGCGAAAACTGGCAAAAGTGGAGTCTCTGCCCTACATGAATCTGTAGCAAATGTAGGAATTGAGAGGAATGACACACCCCCTGAGCCAAAGCAACAGTTGGTACAATCCTCTGTAAAATGGAATGAGGGATATGATGGACTAACTGAAGAACAAAAGAGACATGCATGGTTTACTGATGGGACAGCAAAATATTTGGGCCAAAAGAGACATTGGAAAGCAGTGGCCTATAACCCATGTACTAGAAGGACTTTGGAAAGTACTGGGATAGGTGGAAGTAGTCAGTATGCTGAACTTATGGCAGTACATCAAGCCATCAAAATAGAACAAGGAGGACAGTGTCATATATTCACTGATTCATGGGCAGTAGCTAATGGGTTAGCTACATGGATGCCCATGTGGAAAAATCAAAATTGGGAGATTCATGGCAAACTAGTCTGGGGCAAAGAATTATGGGAAGATATCTGGAATATGTCTTTGGTCACTGACTTGTCAGTTTTTCACGTAGATGCTCATGTGGCCCTCACCACGCCAGAACGTGAGTATAATGCTCATGCTGATCGACTGGCAAAGATTGCTACTCAACATATTGTCCCTACCTTGACAACAACTGATGACCCAGTATTAGCAAAATGGGTCCACCAAACGGCTGGGCACTTGGGGGTTCAGGCCACACACCGGTGGGCACAAGATCGAGGTATTAGTATCTCTCCTTCGCTGTTAAAACAGATAGCAGCAGAATGTCATATATGTCAATTGGAAAAGGAGCGAACTGTCCCTCGGGTAGTAACTGGAGAGATAGCAAGAGGAAAAGTCCCAGCCCAAATCTGGCAAATAGATTATATTGGTCCACTACCACAAGATAAAGGATGTAGATTTATATGTACTTGTGTTGACACCTATTCGGGTGTACTAGTAGCTTGTCCTTATAAGAATGCTACCCAGAAAAACACTTGTAAAACTCTAGATCTCATAAGTCTATATTATGGAACCCCAATGCAGATTCAAAGTGACAATGGGTCACATTTCAAAGGTAATGAAATGAAGAGATATTGTATATTAAACAATATAGAATGGATATATCATATTCCTTATTATCCAGAAGCATCTGGGTTAATTGAAAGAATGAATGGATTACTGAAAGAACAGTTAAAGAAGTTAAGTTCCAATAATTCGTATCAACATTGGAAGGATAATTTGTTCATGGCTTTACGTAATTTGAATAATAGGCCATTGGGAGGAAGTACACCTCTAGCCAGAATGATGACACCAAATCTGCAAATTAGAAAACAACAAACACATAAGATCCCAAATATTGAGTATTGGACCTTGAGGCCAGATGTCCCAGCACCATACCCAGGAATACCTGGTTCGGTGGGATATGATTTACATTGTTTAGAGGACTTTTGGTTAGATAGAAAAGAAATAAAAAAAAATCTCCACTGGGATATGCATAAGAATCCCTCAAAATCACTTTGGACAGATTTTACCCAAATCAGGATTAGCAGCCCAAGGAATACATGTATTAGCTGGAGTAATAGATTCTAATTATCAAGGAGAAATTGTTGTGACATTCCATAATTTAGGTGAAGGGCCCATACAGATTCGTAAAAATGATAGGATAGTCCAAGTGATTATCGTTCCTTGTGAAACAATACCACTTGTAAAAACTGACCCTCCTCCCAAAATGACTGTCAGAGGAACTGAAGGATTTGGTTCTACTGATAGAATAAAATTGGGAGCTAAAGTATGGGTAAAAAGGAAGCCAGATGATATTCCAAAGGCTGCAGAGATTATAGCACATGGGAGGGATAACACTGTAACTATTGTTTATTCCGGAGAAGATGATTACAAAATTGTACCCTTAACTCATATACTCTACCGTGAGTGAGGCTACAGTAGTCTGGTTATTTTCTCTTTGCTTTTTCTTGGTTTTTTGTCTGTTTACCTTGTTTGCCAGATTTGTTTCCACAGGCTTGGTACCCTCCACCTGTAGACGCCCGATAGCTTAAGCTGGATGTCACCCCCTGTCTGCAACTGTGATGTGTCACCCTTGGACTTGGCATCAAGCACATTAAGAACTGACCTCTCAAATGGGACCCCTTGGGACAGGGACAGCTCTACATCTGATTTCAGCAGCAAGTAGCCATGGAAGAAGAGATCTTCGCCCCTTACCCCAAGATATCGGGGCCCCATTTGTTCGGGGGGGGAATGATGGGGAGCATGTGCTCAAACCCCACCCTGAAATATTGTTTTCTGTTTTCTGTGTTTATTGTGTGCTATCTTTGTTATATTGTTGTAAAATTCTGTTGACACCAGTTATTCCTAATATACTTTTGCCAAGTAAGGGACATGAAATATCTTGGGGCCGAATGTAAGGGTTATGGGATTTAAAGATCTTCCATGCCCCATTGGACTTGCTGACATAGCAGGAAGGGGAGGGGCAAGAGGAAGCGGAAGAAGAGTTAGAGTTCCGGTGGGGACTGGCGGTGGCCGCGGCAGCAGCAGCAGCAGCAGCAGTAGCAGCCAAGATAGAGGTGGAGGCACAAACTCCTTTTTGAGCCAGCCACAATTTCTGCTAAGGACTCTTGGTGGGGACTGCCAGGGAACAGAACTGCGGGGGGCCGGAGCTGTTGTGAGCACGCTTCCTGGACGCTGAGCAGTTGCTGAGAGTGGGGAGAGAAGTACCTTTGCCTGAGGTAGCCTGTTCTGTTTTGAAGGCTTAAGAATGTGGTTGTTTACTACGTTAACTACTTGTGCCAATTTCATAACTACCCTGCTGGCTTTGACTTTCTGGTTTTGGGACTCGGTTATTTGGTATTTTAATAAATTCTCTGGCTTTATCCCCCATATAGAGAGACTGATATATTTTGTGATTAATAACCACATAAGCCTATTTATAATTGCTATAGGCATAGTGAATATTGCATTGTTAATACACTTGCCCAAGGTCACACAGCTAAAACGTATCTAAGGTTGTATTTAAACTCAGGAAGATGTCTTCCTAACTCCAAGTCTAGGACTATGCCACATGGCTGCCCATTTTACAAATTTGGGAACTAATATTAACCCAGGCTCTCTGATTTTCAGTCCAGTGCCCTTTCCCACTCCACCACACTTCTTCCATTACCTACCCCTACACCACAGGGTTACTGAAAGGTCAGAGCTTTGTAAAAATAAAGTTCCATCAAATTATTTGGTAATCAGAAATGATGGGGTTTTTTAAAACTATATTGGAGAAAACGGAAGGATCAAAGAAGGGATAGGATCGTCTACTTAGGAAGATGGGATAATAACAGACAATAGAGAAAAAAACAAATTATTCAATTTCTATTTTGTTTCCATTTTTTTTCAGCCCAAGAAAATAATCCTTAAACTAGAAAGGACAAGGGAGGGAATGTGAATCACAGGTTAAAAGCCCAAGATCAGTGAGACAGAAAGAAAGCAGCACCTGCCCTCAATGAGTACAGGTCGCTAGCCCCAGACAAACTGCCCTCCAGGGCACTGAATGAATTGGCTCAGGTAAGATTGCCCTAAGGGATCTGGATCTGGGGATGATGGCGTGGCGGAGGCCAGAGGAGGGCAAATATTGTCCCCCAATTTTTTAAGAAAAGAAATAAAGCAGAATTTATAAACTTAGAGGTTAATGAGTTTGGCTTTGATTTATTAAAGAGTTGGTTAATCAGCCTGTAGGAAAGGAATCAGCGATGACAGAGAGTGAGCACAGCACCCTCATTAGAATGTAAACTTGTCGAGGGTAGGGACGATTTCATCCTTTGAGCTTAGGTTCTGGGTTGTCTAGCAAATCGCCTGACACATAGCAGATACTTCCTAAATACTTGCTGATGGATTGATCAAACAACAGATTCTGCCAGCCTATCATCACTTCCTTCTTTGACAAGATTATTAAACATGTAGATCAATAATTTGCCAAGATTTTGACACAGAATCTCATTCTATCCTTGTGGACAGGATAGAGAGATGTAGCCTAGAAAGCCATAGTTAGATGGAGTAGTTAAAAGCCAAATGACTTACGCCAAAGAAACAATCATCATAGTGTTTGGATATCAATCTGGAAAGTAGTCTCTAGTAAAGAGGGGCAGCTAGGTGGCACAGTGGAGAGATTCCGGCCTGGAATCTGGAAGACTCATCTTCTTGAGTGCAAATCCAGCCTCAGACATGTACTAGCTGTATGATCCTAAGCAAGTCACTTAACTCCGTTTGCCTCAGTTTCCTCATCTGTAAAACGGTTTGGAGAAGGAAATGGCAAACCATTCCAGTATCTTTGCCAAGAAAATCCCAAATAGGATCACGAAGAGTAGGCATGACTGGAAAACGATTGAATGACAGTAACCCTAGTAGAGTACCATGAGCTTCGGTCCATAGTCCTGCGTTGTCTTAATTTTTTTTTTTAAAATCAGTGACTCAGATAAAGGCACAGATGGCAGGCAAGTGAGGCAAAATTGCAAGGGATAGTTAATAACCACAGGGTTAAGATCCAAAATGGTCTTGAAATTCTAGAATGTTGGACTAAACATAGGAACAAAATGTAAAGTCTTACACTCAGGTTCAAAAAATCAATTTTATAGTAAAAAGAAAATGGGGAAGGCATGGATAGAAGAGAGAGCCGTTCATCTAAAAAAAAAGATCTGAATAATTTAATGGACAGTAGACTCAACATGAAGCAGCAGGATAATATGGCAGGCAAAAAAGCTAATGGAATCTTAAACTATATTAAGAGAGGCTTATGAATAGAAGCAGTCTACAGCACTTTGCCCTGGTCAGACCACATCAGGGGCCTGGAGAATCCAGATTTTAGGAAGGACACAGATAAACTGGTAAGGGTCACCAGTGAAGGGTCTCCTGTCATGCTGTATGAGAATCAGTTGAAGAAACCAAGGATGCCTGAGAGGAAAGATGGTAGTTGTGAAAAATGAAATTAGTCTTCTTCTGCCTTCTACCCTATATTAGTGGGTAGAAGTTATAAAGAGCTAGGTGTAGGTTTCAAATAAGGAAAAACTTCCTGAACAACTAAATATACTCTGAAATGGAAGGGACTGCCTTAGGGTGTAGTGAGTTCCTCCTCACTAAAGATCTGCAAGGAAAGGTCAGATGATAAAAAGTTGTGGGAGATGCCCTGGTTCTTCATCAGGTATCATTTCCAAGACATGACATGAGAGGTGCTTTCCAGCTCTGAAATTCTATGATTGTCTTTGATGTTTCAGGGAAGTTATTAAGACATTTCTCTCTTGTTCTTCTCTAGTGCCTTACTGTGAAGGGTCCTCTCAGGATTTAGAAGGAATGAAAGTTCTAGCAGATGCTACCCAGATTGAAAGGATTTGAAGTCAAGTAACTTGCCCAGGGTCACATAACTAGTGTCTGAAGCCATATTTGAACTCCAAACCCAGTGTTCTATCCACTCTTTTGCTACCTAGCTACCCCAAATTTATGAAGATGATCTACTCTGATGTGGAGAGTGATACAATATACTTGGACAGAGGATGAAAAAAAAAATCACAAATCCTTTAAGTAATCAAGCTATTTGAAATATTCAAATCATACTTTCCTCTTTCAGGAGGAATTTTATTACTATTCACTACAAGGAAATGTTTTTACTTAGGTCTGGACCTGTGATTTCATTGATGTATGGAACTTCCAGTGTGTAAACTCTCTGCACCAATGCAGATCACTTGTAATCTGTAATTTATAGATCTAGAACATTCATAGGGTCATAGATCGAGAGCTGGAAGGAGACTTTGAGGTCATTAATGTCACTCTGACATTGTGAAGATTAAGAAAATGAGCCTAGAGGGATTAAGTGACCTGACCCAGTCCTTACCAGTGAAAGGTGGCAAAGGGAAGGGGAACCCAGATTCTCAGATTTTAAAGCCAGCACTCTTTCCACACCAAACAAGAATTTAAAATAACAAAGGGAGCATTTACAAAGTTAAAGAAACCTGATTGGCTAACCTCCCAGTGACCTCTCAAAGGCCTAGGGGTCTAAGGTCTTTCTTAGGGCTTAATCTTTAAGAATTCCTTCCGGTTCAACTAACTAAAACCCCACTTTCCAGATCTTATCTGTAGAATTGAATCCGTAGGGCTAATCTCATCTGGGCTGGATGCTGGAAAGTGGGCAAAAGCAGAAGAAGAGTCTATAAGGCAAAGCTTAACCCTATCTCAAGCAACTAGGTGGCACAGTGGATAGAGTGCTATGCCCGGAGTCTGGAAGTATTCTCTTCCTGAGTTCATATCCACCCTCAGATAATTACTACCTATGTGACCTTGGGCAAGTCACTTAACCCTATTTGCCTCAATTTCCTCATCTATAAAATGAGTTGGAAAAGGAAATGCAAACCACTATAGTATCTTTGCAAAGAAAACCCCAAAAGGGGTCCTGAAGAGTCAGGCAGGACTAGAAACAACTGAATAACATCCCTATCTCAGCACTTATAAAATCCGATTCTGCAGTCTTCACTCCAGGCATGGTAGTCCCCAGCTTAAGGCAATAACTTCATCCTCATTCTGACCAACATCTACCTCTCTAACCACGAGAAACAAATCTCCCTGGGTTTCAGGACCATGTAATCACTTCCCTTGCCCTCTATCTGACTCAGGGGCTATGGACCTTACTTATTTTTACTTCCAAAACAATAGCAAACTATCTTATAGGCAGCTATACACAGGTTGATTTAAAAACCTATAAGGAACTACATTTTCACTTTAAAGTAAAACTCCAAGGCCACAAGCTCACAGTGAAACTGCAGAGTTAAACTATAAAGATCCAGAAATAAGATATACACAACTAATATTTGTTCAGTTATACTTAGCCAGGGATCTAATACTGGTGGAAAGGTCAGGGGATAATAGGAGAATGGTTTTAGAACTGGAAGGGATGTGAGAGGTCATCTAGCCCAAATCCCTTATTTTACAGCTGAGGAAATTAAGAGCCAAAGAACATGGGGGCGCAGTGAGTAGAGCATCAGCCCTGGAGTCAGAAGGACCTGAGTTCGGATCTGACCTCAGACACTTAATGCACACACAAACAAAAACCTAGCTGTGTGACCTTGGGCAAGTTACTTAACCCCAATTGCCCTCCAAAAAGCAAAAAAAAAAAAAAAAAAGAGCCAAAGAACTGAATGGTTTTCTTATGGTCATGTGGGTAGGAATGGTAAAGTCAGGACTTGAACCCATATCTCTGACTTCAAATCCATGTGCACAGCTCAGGAAGTGGGAAGCTTGAATTCTTAGTTTAAGGAGTATTTTGTAGCCAAATCAGAAGATCAGAGATCAAGAGCTGGAAAGGGACCTTCTAAGTCACAAAATGTCAGACAGAAGAAATCTCAGCCATCTCTTCCCACCTTCCACTGGATGATTTCTAGAAGTAGGGAGCCCACCCACTGCCCAAGCAGACCACTCCACTTCTGGACAACTCACATTCAGAGGAAGTTTTTCCTCAAATTAAGCCAAAAATCTCCCTCTCCGTAGCTCTAGGGTCAGACCCCAGGGGACAAGGAAAACAAATCTAATCCCACTTCCTCAAGATAACCCTTCAAAAAGTTGGATCTGGCTATCATATCTTATCTTCTCTAGGCTAGAAAGCTTCTGAACCAGGAAAGTAAAACAGTTACTAAAGTTATCTAGTATTCCTCAAAACATACTCTTCCGTCCAGTGACACTGAGCTCTGGGATGATCCAGGAACAAGACACTCTGTCTCTTGGCTCAGGGCATTCTCTCTGACTGTCCCCCAGATCTGGACTGCCCTCCCTCCTCTGTCCAGACTCCTGACTTCCCTGGCTTCTGTAAAGTCACAACTAAAATTCCACCTCCTACAGGAAGCCCTGCCCAATCCTTTATTCCAGCACCTTTCTTTTTCTAATTATCTCTGATTTATCCTATATTATACACATAATAAATTATAGACCTTATATCCTGTGTTATATCGATGGTCTTATACAAATATATTTGTTCACATGCTGTTTCCCCCTTTAGATTGTAAAGTCCTGCAGGATGGGGACTGTCTTTTGCCTCTTTTTGCATCCCCTTGGCTTAGCACAAAACCTGACACATCATTGTCTTTGTTGTTCGGTCGTTTCAGTCGTGTCTGACTCTTTGTGACCCCATTTGGGGCTTTCTTGGCAGAGACTGAACTGATTTGTCATTTCCTTCTCCAGCTCATTTTTACAAATAAGGAAACTGAGGCAAATAGTGTTAAGTGACTGAGCCAGGGTCACATAGCTACCAGCTTCTGAGGCCAGGTGCATAGCAAGTATTTAATATATTTATTGAATTTTACAGATGTGCTAAATGGGATATCCCAACCTACAGCAGAGTAGGGAGAAGGGGGATGAGAGGGGGGATGATGGAGGGGAGGACATTCTGGGGGGAGGGGAGGTTGGAAGTACCCAACTTCGAAGAGGGACAGGATCAAAGTAGGAAATGGACCAGCTGGGGGATGGGATGGGTGGGAGGGAATTATAAGCAGCCTTGTACAATATATCTACTATGGTAATGTTTTGCATAGCTATACATGTACAACACATACTGAATTACTTATCTTCCCAGAGGGAATGGGTGACAAGAGAGGAAAGGAATGGAATCTGAAATTTGAGCTCTTAAAATTAAATGTTTCAAATATATACAAATACTATTATTAATACTATTTTGCATGTAATTGGGAGATAAGATGTGCAGGCATTGAGGCACAGAGATTCACCTTGCCCTAATGGCAAAGTCAAAGGGGGTATGGGAGAAGATACGGGAGAAAGCAGATTGGATGAGGGGATATCTAGTGGGACTGCTATTCTGGGGTGGTGGGTAGGGGAAAAATGAGGAAAAAATTGTAACTCAAAATCTGGTGGAAATGAATGATGTAAACCAGAAGTTAATAAAGCATTTGTTGGAAAAAAAAAAAGAATTTTACAGATGTAGGAAGTGGGGCCTAGAGAGGTGATGTGGCTTGACCTAAATCACAGAGGTGGCAAAGTAGAAGAACCAAGATTCAAACCTAGGTCCACAACTCCCAAACCCTGCTCACTGCATAATAGCAACAGTAATGCCTGGCATTTGTAGAGTACTCTGAGGTTTCCAAAGTGCTTTACACCAAAAAAGAAAAAGAAACAAGGGGCAGCTAGATTGCACAGTGAATAGAGGACAGATCCTGGACTCAGGAGGACCTGAGCTCAAATCCGATCTCAGACACTTGACACACTAGCTGTACGATCTTGGACAAGTTACTTAACCCCAATTGCTCTGCCTTCCTTACTCCAAAAAAAAAAAAGTGCTTCACAAATAGTATTTCATTTGAGCCTCCCACCAACCCAAGGGGGTAGGTGCTATTATTATACCCATTTTCCAGAAGAGGTGCCTGAAGCAAACAGAAGCTAAGTTAACAGCCCAAAGTCACACAGCTAGCGTCTGAGGCTAGACAAGTCAGTGCTTTGTCCACCTACCCGCCCTCATGAGCCCCATCATTCCCATTTTCAGAATCCAGTAACTGAAGACTTAGCAGTATCAGTAATAGAGAAGAGCACTTCAATTCTTGGACTTAAAAATACTTGCATTGCAATGCTGATAAAATCACAGCCAGACCCTCAACAATGGACTGGTTAATACTCCTTGCCCCGGACTGCAAATTTAAGATGCACTTAGGGAAAAAAAAACATTTTGGTGGGGGATGACAATGCTCTGAAATCCTATTGCCTTCAGGGTCCACTCACTAACCTGGAACCTTGAAAAGTTTACCAGTCCTTTTTTTCCCCCAGAGCTCAAACTTGCCCTTAAATTTTTTTTTTAATCTTCCATTTATATTCTTAAGTTTCCACAGAATAGCAGGTTCAAAGAGAACTGAATCAATGTGTGACATTTATCTTTAGAGCAAATGGACATAATCTTCCCAACCCCATCAACTTTTAGAGGCACAGGCTGGCAGACTCAGAGAACTCACGATCACATTAAAGTAACCTTTCCTACCAGGGGCACAAAGCTCTTGGTGGAGGAGAAACCAGTGGCTGCAAAACAGCAGAGACTTCCAGCAAAATTAAACATACAATGAATGACCCAGCAAAATGAATCCCGTTCCAGAGTCCAAATGGACTAAAAATCATTTTCTTTTCTTTTTCCTGCTATGAACCTCCTTTGACCTCCAAAAGGTAAAAAGGTCATGGAGCTGCTTCTGTTTAATGACCAGGCCCAAGGTCAGCTCATTCCCAGCATGTTCCACACTAGCTGCAACTCTTTCAGGCTTCCTTTACATATTTTCTGAAATATTTAAATAAATAACTCGAAAATTCTAATCCTCATGTGTCACTGTATTAGTTCTTTCTGTATTGGTTGTTTCTCTCAGTTTTGTTTTTTAAGGGAGATGTGGAAGATAAACTGATTTCCCACTGTGGGCTGCCCATTCTTATCTTGAACAATCTGGAAAGGCAGGGCCAAGTTTGTAAACAAGGAAGCAGGCATGCTTGGGGCCAAAAAAAGGTAGCATACCAGAGGGGAAGAATCCTAAACTTGGAGCCCAGACAGACCAGGGTTCAAATTTCACCCCTGACATTTAACGGTGCTTTAAATGTGTACAGGTAGTTGCTTTAACTGTGGGCAAACCACGTGAGCACTCTGAGGCTCATCTCTCCTATGTAAATATGGAGATAATCAAATTGGTGCTAATTACCTCATGGGATTAGGAGGAGCAAGTGAAGGAAGGTGTATAAACCTAAAATACTACCTAGTATTATTACCATTCCCAGGGTTTCTGAGAAGCAATGGGAGGTTTGTTATTACAATAATGATAGTAGCTAAATTTGTACAGTGCTTTAGGGTTTACAAAATGTTCTAAAAATATAGTAACAATAGCTATCATTTATATAGTGCCTACTACGTGCTAGGCATTGTGCTAAGTGCTTCACAATTACTATCTCATTCAGTCTTCACAAGAAGGGAGATCTCCATTTTCCAGAAAAGGAAACCGAGGGTAACAGGTTAAGTAATTTGCCCAGGGCCATATAGCAATATAAATATTTATGGATGGTTTCAAACTCTGGTCTTGGAGCTAAGAAACTTGGCATTTAAATGCTGAATCTCATACTAGCTGTTGTGACTAAAGGCAAGTCACTCTGGATGTTCAAAACAAGTTAAGATTCATGCTTTTATTGAGGAGTTCTTGATCTACATCCCTGTTTTGAGATGTTTCCACATTCAAGATTCCCTATATGGATAACATCAGAAGCCTTCCAACTCCTTCTCCCCCACCCAAGCCCCAAAAGCGGACTTAAAAAAAAATTATTGAGTTGAATCAGACCTATACCTAAGGCTTTCCCACAGATTCTATTTCATTTGAGAACAAACCCATACCATGTTTGAGCAAAATGAAGAAGGGGAGAATGAGAACAGATTCCCCTACTGGTCTGCTCTGATCTGCCTATGTTTACTGCCTCCCATGGCCAAAGGTGGTGGCGTTTCTATCGCTACCATCTTATATCTCTGTATTATGAAGATGAGAAACTAAAAATTATATGTGCTCTTGTCTGTGACTTGACCAGTTATGGGCCACCAAGTGGGGGTAAAAGCGGGAGGGGAAGCTGACTTTCACAGAAAACGCCCTAAATACTCTTTCTTGTTATTCTGGGTAAATGATTGGAAGCAGTTATCAGATGGTCTGAAACCACTAAACAATATGAAGAAAGTTTCTGTTCTGGCTATGTCTCTACAGGCAAGGCAAAATAGAAAACTGAGGGATTTATTGTCAAGGGAAATGGGTCTCATCAAGTTGCCTGTGTGTTCCCCCTGCAGCAATCTTTCTTTCCAAGTTTTCTAATAAAGACTTCCCCTCAAGTCCCTCACATGGGACCAGGATAAAAAGTAACAGATGCAAAGCAAAGCAGGAGAAACATCTCTCCACATTCAGTCTTGAAGGTCTCAGATTCAAATCCTGATGGCTTATTGCTACCTATTTATTAATCTCAGGGGTCATCTAACCTAAAGAGACCTAAGTTTCCTCATTAGAAAAAGGGGAAGATAGGACAAAGATAAGTTCCAGAGTTTCCTTCCTGCTCTAAATCTTGGTTCCGTGATCTCTCCAAGGCTACATTTTAATAACTTTGCCAATAGAACCCTTTAATAAAAATTTGGTTCAGGATAGGGGAGTTTGGAAAAGTTAAACACAAATAAGGAAAGTCAGCTATTTGGGTGCTATGGAGATCCAGCCTAAAAGGCTCCTTCACTACATTTTTAACTGGAGAATTATTTTTTTTAAATCATATCTAATTAAATGTTTTTTATTAAGACTATAACATTGAACATCAATACAACCAACTAAATTTGGTTAGTAAGTACATCCAATTTAATTAATTTCAAAGCATAAAATTATGATAACAATTTATCAGTCACCCCCCTCTAAGAATTGGAGAACTCTTGATTTTTTTTTTTTTTTGGCCAGAGGAAAATAAAAGACTGGATTCAATTTTTAGAAACAGGTTTTCTATGAATCGTTCATGTTAAAGTTTGTTCACGTGTCTGCTAGACTGCTGGCATGGTCTGTGTATATAGAAATGAAAAGGACACACCCTTTGGCTATGGCAGTTTCTTGTGAGAGAGGGAGAGAGGGAGAGGGAGAAAGGGAGAGAAGGAGAGAGAGAGAGACAGGGAGAGACAGAGACAGAGGAAAGAAAACAGACTTGCACTCAGAGAGCCTGATTGTGACACCTCTTTGTCATTTTAAGGCAGAGTGATTCACTTGAGTAGTGGAGTGAGAAATTGGTATTTAATAGTTTGTTTATTCTGAGGAAGCTCAGAGGTACAGTGGTTAGAGCACCAGGCCTGGAGTCAGTCAGGAGGACCTGGGTTCAAATGCAGCTTTAGACATTTACTAGCTGTGTGACCCTGGGCAAGTCACTTAACCTCTGTTTGCCCCAATTTCTTCATCTATAAAATGAGGACAACAATAGCACCTACTTCCTAGGACTATTGTGAGGATCAAATAGGAAAACAATTGTAAAGCACTTAGTACAGGGTCTGGCAAATTGTTGTTGTTCATCCATTAGTCCTGTACAATTCCTTGTGACCCCCACGGACCATACTATCTATGGGTTTTCTTGGTAAAGATGCTGGAGTGGTTTGTCATTTCCTTCTCCAGTGGGTTAAGAGACTTGCCCAGGACAGCTAGGGAGGCCAACTGGAAATCAGGTCTTTCTAACTTGGGGTCCAGCACTCTATCCACTGGCCATCTAGCTTCCTCTTACTTGGGCTTTATAAATATTAGTTATTATTACTCCCTCTGAAGCATCTTAAGTCATTCAAAGCTTTTTTGTAAACCTTCAGCAAAGTGGAGTTTATTATGACCAAAAGGCAGCTTCTTCGTCCAAGTCTTGTCAAAATGAATTTTAACATAAATCCTGATCACCCAATATATTCAGAAAATAGATAGGAGGGGGACATCCTGCCTCTGACAGTGACCATGGGCAAGACACTTAACTTCACCAGAGAATGCTTGCTGTTCTCATGTTAGCTCTCTGAGCCCCAGTTTCCACATCTATAAAATGGGACTAGTTGTAATAATACCTCTCACAAAAATATTAAATAATAATATTTAAATCCATAGATGCTATGTGCCTCCAAGTTCAGGCTCTTTCCACCTGATTTTGTCAGAGAGCAGGCAAGAAAAGGAAAAGAAATGAAAAGAACTCCACTCATTTCCAGTGTGACTACCTAAGGATTCAACAAACACCATTTTGAACTTCTTCTAACTTAAGGACAAAAAAAGCCCCAAAAGTTTTATCTGTTGATTTCTCTTCTCTCCCCATTGGGATAGAACTGTGGATTAATAGTTTTGAAAATGATCACAAGCCAGCATATAATCAGATAGTACTTTAAGTGGAAATCATAATAGGCATAATGAATATGGCAGCCTTGGTTAAGAAGAGTTAATTAGTCACTGTTTTGAATAATCCCCATGAATGATTGCTCCAAAATCACCAAAAGAAGGCTAGCCACAGCAAAATGGGTCTTTTGCAAAGAAGATACCTATATGTCCCACTTCCTTTTCCCAAGGTTTTGTTCTCTGGAAAAGTTATGTTGGATTGATCTAGGAAATCATTCATTGAAAGGAAACTTAGTCACTGGGGTGACCTCAGGGTGGCCATACCATCTCCTGCTTTTGTTTATAAGTGGCATAAGTTGTATACTCAGGTTTCCATGGGAGAATATATGGAACATAAGTGATTTTTTTTAGTCAAGAATATTCCTATTATATGGGCCACATCTTCATTGACATTGCACATACAGTATTTCTTCAAAGTTGTCTGTTTGCCATAGTACCCCTCCATACAGGGCCACACTCCTCCCATACACATTCTCCCTCTCTCCCCTCCTCTTCCCCATGCTTTCCCGCCCCCTCTCTCTTCTCCCTCTCCCTACCCAGAGGCACTATTCACAAATTGGGTGTGTCACTGCTCCCAGTTTGAGGCATCCACTTTAGCATATTAACTGAGACTAAGGAATGGAGCCCAGTGGTTCCCAGACTCAAGTAGGTTCCCAGACTTTTGGCCACTTACTAAATGCATGATGACAGAGATGGTGACCTTTCTAATGTAAGGGGCTCAAGACCCCGGCCATGGTCACCTCTACCACCACCACCTACCTCAACCCTCACAACCAGGGCTTCGCCAGAGAATAGGGGAGGACTCCAAAGATAATAGGGTAACAGATTTATTGTTGGAAGCACCCTTTTAGGTCACCAGGACCAACCCTCTCATTTTGAAAATGAGAGAACTGAGTTCTGAAGAAGTTTGAGGAAGTGCCCAGAATTCCAGCTAGTGTCAGAGGTAGGATTCAAAGCCAGGTTTTCCTGACTTCCACATTGGGACATCCCCCTATGAGAATGGGAGCAGGACCTGTCTCATTTTCCTTTTTTATACTCCCTGTGGTATGTTTAGAAGGTTAACCTTACCATTAAGGTAAGTATCAAGTTAGACTTCATTCTTTTATAAGATAACTACCACCCTTTATACCAGGGGATCTTGTGTGTGTGTGTGTGTGTGTGTGTGTGTGTGTGTGTGTGTGTGTGTGTGTGTGTGTGTGTGTGTGTGTGATGGACCCCTAGGTAAAGCCTGTATCAAAGCTTCTGGCCAAAACAGTCCCAGATTGACTTTTTTTTTTTGGACTAGGTAAAGCCTCATTTCTTACTTAGCCTTAATCACTGAATGGGTGTTGCCTCAATCAAACTGAGACCTGAGAAAGACCTAACTTAAAGAAGGCCTCAGTCTCCCATGCATCTGGGGCTATCTCCAGTCATCCTGATCTATATCTAGCCACCAGACCCAGATGGCTCTGGAGGAGAGAGTAAGGCTGGTGACTTTGCACAGCTCTGCCTCACTTAAATCCAATTCACTTGCAAGTCATGGCATCATCTTCCTGATGTCATGGTCCTCTTCGAGGACAAACACCAACACCAACAACAATATACTCTCTGCACTTAGCAAAATACTTTGTACATAGTGCTGAATACATGCTTTTCGCCTGGAGAAGGAGGAAAGGAATTCCAGAGCGGGGCAGCCATCCACTACATCAGGCTACTTCTCAAAATAATGTCCACAACTAACTGCCACTAATGTTATCTGCCTGTCCTTTGGTGTACTCTGTGGCCCCTTGTAGAGTGTCCTACCACATTACACTTTCATATTAATGCACAACAAAGGCATCCATAAATATCAGATTCCCCAGAGCTGCACTGATCTGCCACCAGGGGTTTACCTGTTACTGTCCATCTGGTCGACAAATTCATTCCACTCAGAGGACCCAAGTCACATTAAGGGGAACAACAAAGAGGCCCTTGGGTTCCCTGTTTTTATATGCTGGCATCCTCAGAGTAAGAGAAAGGTTAGTTCTTTCATTAGGGCTATGACCAGCAGCTGATTCCTCCTTCACATGGAAGTGGTTGAGGGAAACTCAACTTCCCTCCCTCCTTGACTTTATAGCACACAAGAACTTCAAGTCCGCACTCTAAGAAAGCCCCATTTAGGGATCTCTCCTGAAGGTTTTTCTCTGAGTAATGGAGTAGTATGTGTACTGTTGGCTTTTGATCCCTAAGTGCACTACTTCTAATTCATGCTTCTTCACCTGTACTCCATTTACCCAATCTACCTGAAAGGGGCCACCACCATCTTGACTTTGGTCTGGCCACTGGACTCCAGTGACTCCAGAGAGAGTGAGGCTGACGACTTTGCAAAGTCCTGCCTCACTTAAATCCAGTTCATGCACAAGTCAAGATGTCATTGGTGCTCTGAGAACAATGGACCACCACCACCAACAGCTTCCTTTTCCAATTTGGCAGAATATTCTTTAAAACAACCCATTTAAGTTCCATATATATTCCTATGGAAACCTGAGTATACAATTCATGCCATTTATAAACAGAACCAGAAGAGAGATGATATGGCCACACTGAGGTCACAGCAGTGACTAAACTTTACCTTGAATGAATGATTTCTTAGATCAATCCAACATAGCCTTTCCTGAGTAGTGAATTTCCAATATGAAATTCCTTTCAGGAAAGCCAGCTAGGGGAAGGGAGGGCTAGCTTGGGAATCGGGAGGACCTGGCTTCAAGCCCTACCTGTCATGTACTAGCTATATGACCATGGGCAAATCACCACTTCCTAATGTTCAAGGTGCCTCTCTATGAGTATAAATTACAGGAATTACAGAGGACAACCATCAACATTCGAGAAGGGGTTTTTACACTGGAATATTCTGTGCTCCAACTGACAAATCACAAGTCTGGAAAGAGACAGACAGACAGACAGACAGAGACAGAGAGAAAAAGAGACACAAAGAGAGACAAAGACAAAAAAAGAGAGACATACGAATACAGAGAGTATTTATTAACTAATGATGGAAAATATCTAAAAATCAGTTTCCTTTTTCTTAAGGAATTATGTAGGAATCAAGTGAAATAGGTTCCCGTTCTGCAATGTAACAAAAAGTAGAAACATAATAGTATATACTGTGGCAAATTAGGCCAGAGCAAGCAGCTGATTATACAAAAGTCCATTTGTGATGAAGGCAGCAGGATGCAGAGTTCTCCCTTGTCCAATATTTCAAAAGCACTGGTTTTCACATGTTCAGTGATGCCATGAGCTCCCTGACAGTAATCCTTTGATCTTCCCCATTAAATATATTTTGTATGGACCTAGCCTGAACTTGGTGAGGGAAAAAAAATGTCATTTGTTTGAAGGGGAGGAGGGTTATATTATAGAGCTCAGAGATATTTCATTACCGATCAAACATGAAGGCTTTGTTTGACATAACTCATGAAAAGCCACCATACTGTTTATTTAAAGTGTTTTGTTTTCCTTTTATTTTATTTTTTGCCCCTACCCCATCCTGGAAGGGAAACAATAAAATGAACAGGCCCTTAGGGAAAGTGACAAGCAAACCCAGATGTCTTGAGTAGGATGGCTAAAATCAAAGATCCCTTACCTGGATTGGCGGGTTTTGAAACCCTTCCCTTGGGTACAGGGAGCAACAATAACTCCAAGGACTGGGGTGGGGTTCCTTTTTCTTGTTTTTTCTCCAAAGGCTGAGGCGGCGAAGGATCTTCAGGCACCAGTGAAGACTTCTCGGCCAGAAGACTCCCAGCAGCTCTTGCAGCAACCTCTTTCAGAAGAGCTGCTGAGGAGGTCATAGAAGCCAGAGAGAGAAAAGAGCTGGCAGGGGGAGGGTGCTCCTGCCCGGGAGTCAAGCTTCTCTCACTCACTTTCTTGGATAAAGCTGCCAAAGTGGAACTGGCAGACTGGGAGCTGAATGGTGAGGGGAAGGATTCAAACCGCATTGTCTCCTCAGTCCGTGTGAGAGATTTGTCCTGGAGTACAGCGTTGGCTGCTGCTTTTAACTTGAGGATGGCGGAATCAGGAGACAAGCCACAGGTGTTGGTTGAGTTTGGCAGCCATTTGCCTTGATTCCATATAAAGCGGTTACCAGCAATGTATTGGTCATTCTGTTCTTGTTTCTCAGCCAGCTTCCTGGCAAGAACACTTAACTGTTGGGCATGATGAGATGGTGGAGAAAAGGAGAGATTTGAGCCAAGATTGACTGGAGACTCCACCCGGCCATTGGAGGTGATTGTGGCATCTAGCTTGAGGGAACCAGCCTCCAACAGCCTCCTCAGATTGCTGCTCAGGGGCTTATTTGAACCAGGGGGGTCATCATCACACAAAGAAGACACACCAGGAGAAAGGTGACCTTGACACTGTAATGGGTCTCGTAGGGCCTCACTTTCCAGAGCTATCAGCTCCAAGGTATTGCTACTGGGGGTTGCACTTCCCAAGGAAGTGTCTGGGGAAGTCGATTGCTCTTGAATTCTGTCCTCAAGAGACAGTTTATAATTCTCCTGGACTTCTCCATAGGATGCTTCTGATGGGGTCTCTGAAGAGTTTCCAAACCAATGTTCTTCCTCACTAAGTTCTCCTTCTGCGTCTTCCTGTCTACTACCATCTGGAGGAATGAAGAATACCAAGTTTACTTCTAATGAGCAATACATGTCTAAAGACATTTAAAATGAATTGTTAATAAGCATCACAGACTTCCTTTCCACCCAAGAGCCAACTGTGACATGGGAAATCACTTTAATTAGGTGGTTGAAATCTTAACAAGATGGTTGTAACATGAATAAGTCCAATGTAACAGATATTTATTGGGTACCTACTAATGTCAGACACTTTTCTAAGTGTTAGGTGTTTGGAATGGCACAAAAATCTACTGACTATCCTCTGGCTCTACTCATAAGCTGTTTGACTCTACAGACCAAGGCTCCCTTCTCTGGCCACCACTTTCCCATATGTGTTGTCTTCTCCCATTAGAATATAAATTCTTTGAAGGAAGACTTTTGTATTTTCAGTGCCTTGAATAGTTTGTCACACAGTATACCCTTGATTAATAAAAGCTCTTCCTTCCTTCCTTCCTTCTTTCCTTCCTTTTTCCTTTCCTTCCTCCCTCCCTCCCTTTCTTCCTTCTTTTCTTTAATAACCATGAAACTATCTCTACCTCTTATGGAATTTACATTTTTCTGGGAAGATGCAACACATAAACCAAATAATTTCAAGTGGGAAAGACTTCTAAGAAGGGAGTGGGGTTGGGGAGAAGGGAGGAAGCATATCAGGAAAGGAATAACATATTATGTAGCACCTACGCTGAACCTTAAGTGGAACCAGGGATTCTATGAGGTTAGAGCAAAGGAAGCCATGCATTCCAGGAATGGGAGATAGCCTCTGTAAAGATGCATATCAAGTTCAGGGGATAGCTAGTAAGCCAGTTTAGCTGGAATATATAATGCCTAAAAGGGAGAAATAGGAAATAATCATCACATCACATGCATTTATTCCAAAGAGGTCTCAAAGCCAGAAAAATCCTGTATATACCAAAATATTATCAGTAAATTTTGTGATAGCCAGAAATAAAGGGCTGAATAAATGGTGGTATATGAATGTAGTTGATATTATTGTACTATGAGAACTTATGGATGTGTAGAATTCAGAAAAACTTGGGAAGGGCTGTAATGAATTGATGCAGAACAAAGAAGGAACAATCATGATGTTACAGATAATGACTAGAATAGTGTGAATGAAAACAATAATGAAATGCAATCAAGATTAAATGCAATGACCATTATTGACTTGGAACACTTAATTACTCTGGGTTGGGAAGTGGGGAGCTATGGGTAGCAAATTTTGTATATGTGGCTTCTGTGTTAGTAAATTTTGCTTAAGTCCCCTTTCTTTGTGCCAAAGGAGGGTTACATGACGGAAAGGAGAGGAAAATTCTGGAACATAAAAAAGGCCACAAATAAAACTTAAGAAAAAAAAAATTATAAAGACAATGCCTAAAGCCAAAGGATTATTAGTTTCTTTGCATAAATTATACTGTTCTTCACTTTATTTTTTCCTTTTTTTTGTTCCCCACTTTAAAAAGAAAAAGAAAAGTGGGCCCCAACTTGTGGAATGTCTTGGCCTTGTTGAAGAGTATTTTCTCTCAGGGGCAATAATAAGCCACTCAAGAGTTTTGAACAGGGAAGCAGTAAGACCTGAGTCTTCGGAATAGCAAGTATTCAGTAATATGGACTAGTCAAAGTTTAAAGCATTCTAAATCCCACTATAAGTTTCAATTTGTCTTAATGCCATTTTAGAATAAATTTCAATGGAAAGTAAATTGTTTCAGGAGAAGGAAGAAACTAGAAAAGAAAGAAAGAAATGATAACAGAGTTATTGCATAGAAAGAGCTTTTGGTAAATCCAGATACATTATATGAATATGAGCTATGAAATTGGTGACGATGAAGACCATTTGCTAAAAGGGAGAATGATGCTTTTAGTTTTCTTTTAATATTAAAGATTCAACCCATAGTGGGAACAGCACTGACAGTCAGAAGACCTAGTTTCAAGTCCCAGTTCAGCTACTTAGTGACCTTATATGGCATCAGACAAGTCAGAGAATCATGGATTGAGGGCTGGGAAGAACTTTAGCAATCCTCTAGCCATCCCCTTTGTCTCCTGGAGGAAGAACCTAAGACAAGCCTAAAAAAGGTCGAGTGATTTGGCCAAGTCACATCATCAATGAACCTTAGCTGCTCATGTGTGGAATGAAGATGCACCCCCCCACACACACACACATATACCAGATCTGTCTCACATGCTTCACAATGTTGTTGTGAGGACATGACAGAAGACATATCAAAGTTCACTGAAAATTACAGAATGCTATGCAAATGTAAAGAAATTATATTGTTATTATTCAGGGAATCGTATAAAGTCAGAACTGGAAGGGTCCTTAGAAATAAAATGTTAGCCTTGGAAGGAATCTTAGAATACAGAATGTTAGAGCTGGAAGACAAACCTTAAAACATAAAATGTTAGTATAGAAAATTCCAGGGCTAGATCTCACCTTGGCACCTAGATTTCAGAGCTAAACAGGATTTAGTTCAACTCCAGGGAGAGGGAATACAAGGCATAATTTACTTCAAGTAACTTGGCAAATAACACCTCCAAAGTTATTCATGTTGATTTTCTTATGGTCTCCAAAACTGACACTTACTAGATGTGTGGCCATAGGCAAACCACTTAATCTTTTGGGCCTCAGTCTCCTCATCTGTAAAATGAGGGTGTTAGATTTGATGGCCTCTGCAATCCTTTCCAACTCCAAATCTATGATCCTATAGATAAATGCTATAGAAAGCTACAGGTTGTTGCCCATTCATGGCACAAAACTTCTCTTCAGTTCTTTTCAGATCTGTTCAATTCTCCATTGGACCCTATTTGCTGTATAACATGATGTTTCTTTTTCAAATAGCTAGGATTAGTAACGCATGAGCTACAAACTAATGCATTGATCTCCCATGCTATTTAGAGAAGAAATGCCACATATGACAAATTCTTCCACTAGGCTAAAGTTCTGCAACTATTCGCTGAGATCCTTTATTAAGTTATAAAGGAAATGTAAAATATCAAATGGAATTTGTGGGGGGGGAAGTCAAATAGAATTAAATTTTCTGTTAAAAAAAATCCTGGGTTCTTATGATTCACCACAAATCCCCATTTTTTAAAACTTGATTTCAACATATTTATAGCTTTCTGAAATCTGTGGCTACCCTGCCCATCTTCACAATGCTTTCTCAGAAAGAATGCTCTTACTGAAGAGAGGAGGCAAGAACCATTTTTTAAGTTAATTTTATATTACTTATAAGATACCTTTCTTGATTTTGGATGGAATCTCTCATCCTTTGGGAGAATCATAGAGAGTGATTCTATAAATAGGTTAAGAAAAATGCAACATGACTGTACTTGGTAGGAATGCTTGGGTGCTTACTGAGAAATACTGGTTGTATCAATTAGAAGATATTATCAATATTATCCAGCATACTGGTATAAAGAGAGCATGGCATCTGCACTGAATGAGTCTTTTATCTTCCCTAGTCCTAATACTTTTCAATTAAGTAAATGCTTGCTATCAAGATTAAGATGAAAAAAAAATGGCAGACTAATACCTGAAGGGGCGGCACATCAATTTACAGCTCACGCCTAAATATACTTGAGCTGTCTCTGGAGACAAGACTCACTGGTACATGGAGAAGAGCAGAGTTTCCATGGAAGCACGGAACGTTAGAGCTGGAAGGAACTTCAAGAGCATCTACCAGGGATAGGGAACCTGTGGCCTCGAGGCCAAGTCCAAGTTTTATAGAATAAATCCTTTTATTAAGGGGATTTGTTCTGTGAAGTTTGGATTCAGTCACACTTGAGGACCTAGACAAGTCACATGTGGCCTCAAGACACAGGTTCCCCATCCCTGATTCTAATCAAAACATGTCTACAGAGGCTGTGACTTGCCCAAGGTCATATAGGTAGTTAAGGCCAGAACTTAAAAAGCCTCCCCCCGCCATCTCCTGACTCCTCATCTTGTGTGCTTTTCCACAGTTCTTAATGCCTTCTCTGCATCAACTGGACACAAAATTGCTGCTACCGCCCATTTGGTCTCTGAGATTTCCTCCCTCCCAACCCATAACCCTATCATGCAATTGGGAACTAAAGTCACAGCTCCTCTTCATAATCACAGTTTATTGAAAAGGTGAGGTCTGGATGAGTAGATTTACCTCCAGAACTAGAGTATTGGGGGACAAAGGAGACAGACACAAAACTCTACCTCTAAATGTAACCAGGTAGTAAAATAACACATTGCTACAGAATTTTTAAACATTGGGAAGCAGATGCCTGTGACAAGGAGAGTAAAATAATCATCAGGGAAATCCAACAGTGTAGACAAAGAATTTGAACCACAAAAATCTGAAAAAAAAAAAAAGTAACTTTAGCACTTGGTAGGAATGCTTGAGTGCTTACTGAGAAATACTGGTTGTATATTTCTTTCTAAATACTAACTTTAGTAGTGCAGTATATTTCACCTGAAATATCTAGATAATCATCAATTCTCCATTTTCCAAGTTAGTGTAGATATCACCACAGGTAGAGCTGGAGGGGACTTTCTTAGCAACATAGGAACATAGAATTGACCTAGGGGTCATCTAGTTTAACCTGCAAAAGAACTTGCCCAAGGTCATACAAATAGTAACCAGTAGACATGGACACGCCCTCAAGTGGGTTGATTACAAGGAAAATCAAATGCATAAAGAACTTTTTTTTTACTCATAATGCTCTATTAATAGCCTTTCCAAAGATGCTTGCTACTGAAATTGAGGTTATTCAAGTGATAAACCACAAAATAATTTTAATGCATGGCCTAGAAAGAACAAGTACAGAAACCTGAGAAGAAACAGACCTGAAATTATTTTGGGATCACCTGGGATCAAATGTAAGGTGACCAGAAGCTTTCAGAGCAACCATGACAAGGCAGTAGTGAGAGGGGAGAGGGAAAAATGAAAATGCCAATTGCCCTTTGGTTTCACAAAGGTAAGGCAACAAGAATTTTTTTTCCTCTTCAAATATCATTATTATTATTTTTCCTGTTGTGTTCATCTTTATTTTCACCTGGAATCTTGCCAAAGAGGTGGGTCCTTAAAGGTTGAGGAA
Organism: Gymnobelideus leadbeateri; assembly: GCA_011680675.1. NCBI lineage: Eukaryota > Metazoa > Chordata > Mammalia > Diprotodontia > Petauridae > Gymnobelideus > Gymnobelideus leadbeateri. The sequence goes on from WOXC01009733.1 coordinate 558,991, forward strand.
CGTTAGCAGAGTTATCTCTAAGCTTATGTTGCAGCTGGAATGGTACTTTCTGCCCAGGATTCCAATGCAGCCAGAACCTTTCACTTACACCAAATTCACTTTTAAAATACTTTAAAAAGAAGAAAATACCATTCTCATCAGGAATCTCAAAGCAAAGCATTCCTGCAGTCCAGAAGATTAATTTGCTTGACACCACAAACTTTAGAACAAACAAGGTTTGACATTTGACTCTCTTTCAAAATCAGAAATGCCCATGGGCAGCAAGACACCTCTATTTTCCTGTCCGTCAACCAGCAAGTAATCATCACACTTCATCATAGGACACAGCAGATAAAACAGTCCAGGAAATACTTCACATGGTAGGACGACCCCAAGCTTCACAGTTTTCTTAACTAAAGTTTCCAGAGGAAACCTGTAAATAGCCAATGTAAATAATTTCCTTGCAAATGCATTATTTTCAAACTCCACGAGAAAAAATAATAAGAGAAAAAAGATGATTTCCATTGCTAATTTTCCAACTCATAGGTGCCTTTGACTGTCAAATTCTAGTGAATTCTTGTCAATTTCATACCACAGTGTATAGTATAAAAATCAGGAGCCAGAAGAATGGAGAATGAAGGCAACACAGTCACAGAATAAGGGGGAAATGCTAGGTAAATGTTGTTTCAATGTAGCTGCTATTTCTCCTTTGGGGAAAAAACAACAACTAAAAAGTCCACTACCCAACACGTTTATTTATAATTCAGTTCTCAAAGTAGTAACCAGTAACTTGAGATTGACAACTCTTGCTACATCCTCAGAAGAGAAAGTCTATTGCTTTTTCATGTTGCAACTTCCTTTATGGTTGACAGCCTCAATCAACTAGAGAACAGCTATACATTTCCAACAACTTATATTCGACTTAGTGCATTCTAGTCCGGGAGAAAGAGGAACTCATCAATTTCCACGACAAACTAAAGGGAAAAACAGAAGTAAACACTAGCTACCCACATCTTATCCCTATACAAATCATTTCCATCAGTTGGGCTATATTCATCTCAAAAGCCGGTTATGAAAAGAGAACATGTCCTCAGAGGAGCAGGAATAATCATAAATGTAGCTCTCATTTATATAATTACATCATCATAATAATAGCATTTATATAATGCTTTAAGGCTTGTGAAATATTTTACAAATATTATTTCATTCTCACAACAACCCTGTGAAATGCTATCATTATCTCTATTTTATAGTTTAGGAAACTGAGGCTGAGATTATATGAAATTGCTTAGGGTCACACAGCTGGTAAGTAAGGCTGGATTTGAACTGAGGTCTCCCAGTCTCTGGATTCAAAGTTCTATCCACTATGCCACTTTAACTGCCTAGTGATTTGGAAAACAGGTAACTATATTGGTTGTGTAAAGCAAGCTGAAGAACCATTCTATGCAATTTTGCTGTTTGATCTCCAACTTTGTAATTTTCATCTGACACCTTTTAATTGAGTTATTAATTCACCTTCTACTATATCACCACAACACTGGTTTTCCCACCTAACAAGCAGAGAACATACTGGCCCATTTTCTGATATCAACCTGTTGTGATCAAGCCAGCTCTCTTCCCAATTATCTGGCTGGTGTTGCACAATGCTGATAACAGCTTATTGATATGAAAACAAACTAGCTCCCCCTCCCCAAGAAAAGGGGAAAAAGAAAGGAAAATTAAGCTAATATAACTTATTTAACTAGTTTTAACTTAAAATTAAGTTAGCAAAACAATGACTTCATTTCTCTGCTAGATTGCAAGCTAATTGAAGCCAACCATCATGTAATATAACTTAGTTTAATACACCACATAATTATATATATATATGTATATATATATATATATACACACACACACATATATATATAATACAAATATAATACACCATACACCTGTACAGTGTCTAGCACTGTTTTCGCATAGTAACTCAATTAATGGATGAAGTTAATGGAAAATTTTTTGAAATGAATTTAATTACTCAGCTTGGTGATTTCTAACAAGTGAGACAAATAATAATTATTGTAAGGGGGTCATGAAATTATATGCACCTTCCCTAGTGCTCAACTGACAAAAACAGTAACTGAAATTTAACTAGTACTTTAAGGTTTGCAAAGCTCACTGTGTATGTTACCTCACCCAAACCTGAGGTTCAAATAGTGTCATACAGTATTATTGTTATTATTTGGGTAGCATTCCCTTTGGATAGTATTGTTCTTCCCATTTTATAGGTATTATTATTCCCACTTAACAGATGAGAAAACTGAGGCTCAGAGAGGTTCAGGTGCTCAACATCACACAGCTAAGAAATATCAGAAGTGCAGTTAGAACCCAGATCTTCCTGACTCCTAGCCTAGCATTCTAACCCAACTTGACATCAAAAGAACAGGTTGGTTTAATGGAACTTTCATATAGTTCTTTGAAGGGAATCTTTATAATCAAAGCACTTGTCTGACTTCTGGCTATGTAGTTGCTCTGGGTACCCAAAATGACCTAACAAAACTGAATTTCAAGTACCTTAGCCTTTTCCCTATGACATATATTTGTGAAAGGGGGTTTTCTGAACTTGTTTATATTAAAATACCCAAACAATCTGAAGGCAGAACTAGGGAAAAGATTGACGGTTTCTTTGACTGAACCAGACTTCTGAGCCCTAAAAAGTAGCACAAAAGCCCCAGCAGGCTCATTAAGTAATTCCATATAATAAATAAGCAAACATACCTTCTGTCAACTGAATAAATAATGTAGCGGAAATAGATAAGTATTAGTATTTTCAAATGTATATAGATGTTACAGTGATTAATAAAATATACCATCATAGGATCACTGATGTACAAGCTGGAAGAGAAGTGAACCTGCATTTATTAAGCATCACTGTTTGCCAGGAACTATGCTAAACACTTTACAAATATTATCTGATTTGATCCTCACAACAGACCTGTGAGGAGGGTACTACTATACCCATTTTATAGTGAGGAAACTGAGGCAGACAGCAGTGAAGTGACTTGTTCAAGGTCACACAGCTAATAAATGTCCAAGGCTGGATTTGAACTTATGTCTTCTTGACTCCACACCCAGCAATCTATGCATTGCCCAACTAGGTACAGATGAGGCAACTGAGGTGCAGGAAAGTCATGTAATTAGAAAGTGTGGGAGATAGGAAATGAATACAGGTACCCTAACTACTGAGCCTAGTGTCTTTCCATTGTATTCTATCAATTCATAGCAGCCTTTTGGACACCATATAGTTTTTCAATTATAGATGCTAATAGCACAACTATTATCATGTCTGGTCTGAAATTTTTGACATTAAAGAAGGGTTCTTTATACTAGACATGGTCAAGAACAACTGGCTTAACTCACTGCCTTAACACTTAAAAAAAAAACAAGCCCTTAATTTTCTTTCAACTGTTTGGTTTTGAAACTCAAAAAAAATTTTTTTATTATATTTTAAGACCAAAATCAAGTTTTTCTCTGTACTCTTTTAGCTGTCAAGTTAAAGACCCACCTGCAAACTGGCCCATTTTTAACACATGGACTTCATTAACACATTCTCCAAGCTGGCACCCAATACACTCCTACCTGAAACCAAGAGGCTTTTCATGCTCTTTGGGTTCCAGCCACCATCTCAGGTATGCAAGCAGTTGCATTACAATCTGCTCCACAGTTCAGGGCAACAGTCTTAGGTGGCATGCTGAGGCTAGAGATTACTGAAACATCAATGCCCCTAGATGCACCCAGTTGCAGCCAGTGCTGCCAGGGAAGACAATAAAAACCGCTAGTTATTTAAAACTGCCAGGGTCGTCAAGACAACCAAATTCCTGTCATCTATCCAGGTGGGAAAAAGGTGCCATCAGGGCACTGAGACTAGATAAAAGTAAGTCGGTCAGAAGCAAACGTACCACCAGGTTAGAGAGAAAAAAAGGATGACCTAAGACAGGGTAAGTCTGCCATAAGCCCTGTCCTGTCATATACCAATGTTGGTGTGTTAAGACTTTTAAAGATTTGATTAGAATAAAAGTAACAATAAAATTCAATATAGGTCTCACTCTTTATGTGTTGCAAATATTGGCTAAGATATTCTCATCTTCAACATTTTTATCAAATTTATGTAGACCTTTAAAGTTTGCAAAGCACTTTACATATGTAACCTTAATAAATCCTAACAACCCTATGAGGTAAGTGCTATTATTATCCTCATTTTCCAGATAAGGAACCCGAGGGGTGACTAGGTGACACGCTGAATAGAGCATTGGCCCTTGAGTCAGGAGGACCTGAGTTCAAATCTGGCCTCAGACACTTAACAGAAACACAAAAACTAGCCATGTGACCTTGGGTAAGTCACTTAACATAAACACAAAAACTAGCAGTGTGACCTTGGGCAAGTCAACCTCAATTGCCCTGCCTTTCCCCCTCCAAAAAAAGCAAAAAACAAAAAAAAAGTAAAGAAACTGAGAATGATAGAGGTCAGGTAACTTGCTTAGGGTCACACACTAATTATCTAGGGCAGATTTTGAACTCAGGTCTTCCTGAATCAATTTATACCACCTGAGGACTGGACAAAGGCAGTGGAAGAAGTTAAGCCTGGGGAAGAGAAGATCTTGGGGGCAGGGGGGCTATGCAGCAAATGTATTTAGAAAAGGATTAGATTTGTTCTACTTCTCCTCAAAAGGAAGAAATACAGGCAGGGTGGACATTGCAGGGACAGATTACAGCTTAAGGTAAAGGAATTTTTTCTACCAATTTGAGCTGTATATCCCAAAGTAGAATGGACTGCCTTGGAAAGCAACAGGATTCCCCTCTCCCAAGGTTTTAAGCAAAGGCTGAATAGACATTTGTTAGGAACTTCATAAAGAGGATTCTTGTTCAGAGCTGTCTGGGTTGGACTTGATGAGGTCCCTTCAGACTTAGAAAATCTTTGTGATTCTGGGAAGATAACAATGAGGCAGAATGGACTGAGGTTGCCCAGGCTAGAGCAGTACTAAAGAATGATCTTCAAAAGTATAAAGCTCATAGTGCCTTTCTCCAAAACGTTAAAAACATCCCATGTGAGGTAAGTCCAACACACTCCTGAAAACAGAACATGGCATCACTCCTATAGTCCCTACCCCCAGAGAGGAAAATTGAGGCACAAAGGGATTTGCTAAGGTCATTCAAAGAATCTTCAGATCATGAAAGATAATTCAAATGCTTCAGTACGCTGATGCTTCATTGACCCAGCATCTGTGGGGAATGAGGTGCTCCAGATAAGTGGATATTCCAGGCAACAAAAGCCTACCCTTTTAACCTGCAAAACTTTTTTAAACCTCTGTTGATGGGAATTTTTCTAAAACGTATTACTGGTCTCTCCTCCCTCTCCTTTTTTTCATGACATTCATAATCCTTATCTTTACTATACAATTTAGCCCTTGATTATATACTGTCTTGTATTTTTTTATTTGTATCTCGTATATAAGTCATATCTCCCCAGAAAAATTGTCTATTTAATAAAGTCACAGAATGTTAAAGTTGGAGTCTGAGAGCATCAACTCCCCTCTTTTTACAGATGAGAAAGTGAGGCCAAAGACAATCTCACTACTGTCCATGACCAAGTAACTAAACTTAGACTGGGAACCAGGGCCTTTGACTAACTGTCCAAGTTACTACTGTGGAATACTGTTCTTTCAAATTCCTTAGGGACAAAAACCATGTCTCCATACTTCATATGAAAGCCCTTAGGATGCTATGCACAAAACTGATATTCAATAAATATTTGCTGATTGATGGGCAGTCACAACAGTGAGATGAGAAAAGCCCCAAATTTGAAGTTAGGAGATGTGGTTTTTATTCCTGGCTCTGTCATTTACTAACTCACACTGGTCTTTTAAAATAAAGTACAGTGAATATAATTAAACTTGGTTCTTTGTAACTCAGGGTCATCATTAGGAACATAAATTATTGTGTTCTGCTTTAGCATAATGATGCCTTCTCTGGCTACTGGGATAGGTAGGCCTGTTTGCTACTATATTAAATGGCCCTAGACTGCTGTACTTTGACTTGTTGTTACTGTTTTATATTGTTTTTCTGTCTTCATCCTTGTAACTATGAGTTTTCACTGTTATTAGTATATATGCTTTTAGCAGCCCCATCATCACTTCTAATCTTCTGTGGGCCTGACAATCATATAAGCTGGCCTGTTAGAATCTAGAGAGAAGGGTGCCAAATAAAAGGGGATAAGCTCTGAGGCAGGACTGAGGGGCTCTACAATCAGAAAAGGAAGTTTAGGTACATAAACTATGGGACAACATTTTTAAGGAAGGCACCCAGGCAAGCTATTTCTTCATTTCTAAATGGCAGTACTCTTCTGGAATTATATCATACCCATCCCTCTCTTTTCCCCCACTTCTCTGCTTTCACTTATGTGCTGTCCTCTTCTAATTAGATTGTAAGCTCCTGGAGGGCAAGGACTGGTTTGTTTTTTTTAATTCCTAGCACTCAGCACAGTGTTTGGACCATAACAGGCACTTAATAAATGTTTATCGGCTGACTGTTTTTTTCTTTTGGCTGCTTGGGGCCTTGTTTTCATACTTCAGGTTCTTAAATGAAATGAACTGTACAGCGTTCTACAGACTAGAGATCACACTGTAAATCAACACAATTCATTGAGTACAGTGAGAACTGGACTCAGACAGTACTGTACTAGCTGTTAATGGGCTGTAGTCCCTTGCTTGTCTGAAGTCTGAGAACTTAGTTGTTTCTGAGATTCATCTCTGTACTTTAAGCAAACCTCTAAGACAAAAGATTTTTTTTTCCTAAGCAAAATGTCAAACAAGGGAGGCCTTCTAATCCTAAAATGACTAGGAAGACTCCAGAACCTCCTCCTTTTTGAAAAAAAAAAATCAGCACTAAAATAGAATGTTCTGGTTAAAGGAACAATAAGAAATAGCTTAAAGCATAGCCTAAACATACCACTTGCCAAAAGGCCAGTCTAGGACCCAAAGTAACACTGGTTAATCTACAGATTGATTTCTGCTCCTTCACCCATTCACTTGAAAGTACTGGCCTTCCATGTTGCATACAGCACATAGGATCTGTCCCCTTAAGCAATCAGAAGTAAATTTACCATGGCTACCACATCATTATCAGAAAAATTGTCTGCTAAGGTTGATAAATCGGTCGATTATCTGCTTCCTTGACTTTTATTTCTTCTTGTATAAATGTTTTCATCTCAACATTGCCAATACCTGTTGCAGGCTGTACCATTCATTCTCAAACAATTTAAATTTTCAGAAGCTCCTTAGCAGATCCAAGCAGAACTTAAAAAGAAATATCAAAACAACGACAACTATTAAAAAAAAAAAACAACAAGTCTACTTATCCAAGCTGTAGTCTAGGAAACAGTAAGGGGCCTCTAGCTTCTGGCTGAAGAGAAAGCCCCCACATGCATACACTGACATCATGCGTCATGTAATGAGACATGTTATAGTCAAAAATAAACTGCCTGCCAAAAAAAAGCCACACACAGTAAGTCCTTTATTTACTAAAAATACATAAGGATGAGGAGAGGAAGTGGCCTTAGGGCAGCTGAGACTTAGCAAGGGAGCTTTTCTTGATTTTTGTTTAGGATTAAATGTTTAGGATTAAAATGAAATCCCAGCAGAAAGTAGAGCTGGAATGGGCATCTTTCCTCCCTCACCAAGGACACTGATGATGCCTGCCTCCTTGCCGGGCTCCTAGGGAAAAAAACAGAACTGTCAGACTTTTCAGGAAAAATCAGCTTCAGGGCTAACCCCCCAATTATCCATGATAATGAGGGACAGGGATCTCCCTGAAAAATGAAAACTCAAAGACAACCTCAAAACTCAAATCAATAACTTCAACCTACTCACATACCAAATCTTGAACCAAAGCTGCTAACAAATAGCCAAATTAACTCACTCAAGGAGCATCTCCTTTTGTTTTTCTTTATGCTCACCTCCTTGTAAAAGCACTAATGAGGAGACTAAGGCAGACTAAAGGCAGACTACATGATGAAGGCCCTGGAAATCGTGCCTCTCAAACTGTGACTCCCACTGATTCTCCACATTTCTAGTGTCCAAGTAGGGAAATCCCCTTCAACTAACTACAGAAGGAAGGTAGTGGAGATTTCTATCTGGGAGAGATTCGGTGGGATTGTCCTTCAGTGGCAATGCTCCAATGGCATAGGCATTCCATTTCTCAGAAAAAATAAAAGATGAACTCAACCTGGTAACAGTTACAACGAAAATAGGCTGAAAGTTAGAGTGCTGGGTGCCACAGCAGAAAGGGTTCTTTTTGGAAAACTCTTATTTCACAGATTATTGTAATGCCATGCACAAGAAGCTTTCCAGAAAAATGCTACTGTGAACAGCTTTTAAGGTTCTGATTACACAGTATAGTGATCACTCTATGTATTTCATAATAAATCAAAGCAAAACTTTCACAGAAAATCAAGGTACAGCATTCACAATATTACAACTTATCACAGAAAATCACAATATAATATTCACAACATAGTCTCAAAGTACAATAGTCAAAGTCTTCCACTCATGGGGCAACTAAATTGACTCAGTCACTTATCAGTAACATATAGTAGTTACAATATAATATTCACAACATAATCTCAAAGTAAAATAGTCACTCTTAATTTAACTCAATCAGTCACTTATTCAGCAAAGTCTTCCACTCTTGGGGCAAAGTCTTGATTAACTCAGTTAGTCACTTGTTCATCAATCAATTACTAAGTATCATACACAAAACCCTCCACCCCTTAGGTCACTAGTAAATTTCACAGGGTCTGGTCCATGTCAGATCCTTCACCATTTCTGCTCCAGGGAATTCAAGGCTCAACCAAGCCACAAAGTCTCAGCATCCCAGTCATGCTACCTCAGTCACCTGGGCTCCTGGGCTCCTGGGCTTTGGGCTCCTGGCTCCAGGGATCCTGTTCAGAAGAAGCTCTACCACTACAAGTTCCCAGGAGATTCTGGCTCAGTTCTCCATTCTTCTGTAGCTGCTCTGCCACCAAATCTTGGTCTCAAGAAATTCTAACTGTGCCTCTCTGGGACTTTTCTTTATATACACACAGCATTATCTTCCTGTTTCAGCCAACCTCTTCCTGTTACATCAGTAACAGGAGACAGGACTTCATACCTTCTGTTTCCTCAACAGAAGTTTGATCAGTTACTGAGTGCTATGTACCTGCTACTTTTGCCAACACAAAGGGATCTTCAAATTCAAAATTACGTTACCATTACAATTATTCATGAAGAACTTTACCAAGAGAAGTTTGGGGTTGGGGAGGAGGTTAGACAAGATGCTCTACTGCTATTTACAAATCCATTGACAAAGTAAACAGTTAGGCTGGAAAGACCCAACATCCAAAAGACAACAGCCAGTCTCCTGGATTGTGATTGTTTCTTCTGTAGTTTAGATTTGGGCAGAGGGCCTTGAGGACCTAGAGGGTCACATGTGGCCTCAAGGTTCTGGGTTCCTCACCCCTGGACTAGATAATCTCTAAGATACCTTCAAGACCTGGAACTATATAATCTAACAATAAATCTTGAAGATTTGCTAATGAGGAATAAATAAAGACAGCATGGAAAGATCACAGGACCTGCAATCATAAAACAGGGACTCAAATACTGCTCTGAGATCACTGGCTCTCTGGCCTTCAGTTTACTCATCTGTTGAATGGGGATAGTAATACTTGCTACCTCACAGTTTTTGGTGTGAGAAGATAATGTGAATTTGTATACAGTGCTGTATACAAACCCATCTCATTACCCAGAAATGCTGTAGAGTGGAAAAGGCAGTAGTCCCAGAGTAGAGAGAAACCTGGACTCAAATCCTTAGACATTTACTTACAGGGGGAACCAGAGAAATTCAACCATTTACTCAGTGCCAGCTATGTGGAAGGCACAATTTCTCTGAGCCTCTCTTTTCTTACCTACAAAATGGGGATAACATACTCCTACTATTTGCCTTGTAGACTGTTTCTGAAGAAAGTGCTTTTAAACCTTCAAGTGCTATATAAATGTGAACTCATAATTCATCTTACATTTTGGGAAGGCATATAGCCTTAGAGTAAGGAAAAATTGGGTTCAAACCCCGTCACTGACATTAATTGACTATGTAAATGTAGACCAGTCACTTAACCTCTAGCCAGACCAGTAAGGCTCTAAATTTCTGAAAAGCTGCTGCTCTGCACTGGTGGCAGAGATTTCTACACCAGGAGTCTCCAACAAAACGAAATCATAAGTTGGGACTACCCAGCCCCTCCTCCTGCCCCACCAAAGAAATTCAAGTTCATCTATAGAGTTTGAAGGTTATGAATCCTGGTTTTTAGAGTTCCATATCTGAGTGACACCCACTTGTAATGCTTCCTTTGTATCTGACCCTGGGTAAGTCACTTCCCCTAAAGAATCAGTTTCCTCTTCTGTAGAATGGGGAGTGCCCACACAGCCTGCCTACCTGTCTACCATGCTAAGCTGCCATATGGACTATCCAATAAAACAGAAGTAGCATCTTTGGCCACAGCAACTCAAGCAACCATGGGCAAACCACTTAAATGTCTCTGGGCCTCAGTTTCCTCATTTTGAAAAGTAACAAGCTAAGATAAGCTTAAGAACAAGGGTACAATGAACTGTAAGTTTCCTTCCAACTTTAAGTCCAGTAATCCAGAGCCAATAGGGATATGCATTTTTAAAAGAAATAAGGAAAACCATTTTAAACATCAATTTCACTTTAAAATATAAAGATGTAGATCTGGAAGCCCCACTTCATAGCTCTAGAACTGGAAGGGTCCTCAGAAGCCATCTAGAAACAGGGGCCAGTGATCTTATTCAAAGCAGCTTTGTTGTGCTTAATTCTCTTTAGCGTCCACAAGGCAGTAAAGTAAGCTGAGTTCTCAGGCCCTAACGTGCACTCCATAAACATTTGCTGACTAGTTAGCAGGAAAGGTCAAGCTTAATTCCTATGTCTAATTGGCTTGGGTCCACTTTCCAACACTACAGGTATCCAACTTTCTAAGAAAATGCAATATACAGAACTCCAAGTTTATGGATTGTTACAAACAAGGGAATTCATTTGTTTTATGTGTCCTGCAGCATCAAACTTAAGGACTCTTCAGCCTAGAGAAGTTTTAAATGACAGGACCTAGCAGTGATAAACCTGTCTGCCCAACTCTATTAAATGTTATAACTATCCATACGAAAAAGGGGAGGGAGCTCAGTTCTGATTACAGTCATGTAATCTTGAGGCAGAGAAACTTGTGTATGAGAAATTACAATTTGGGCAGGGCTAGAGGAAAGAAAGGGAGCAACGAAGGGCAAGAGATATGGGACTAGATTTCAAACATTACAGCAAATCTGTGAATGACCCAACTCAATCCCATTCAGCCCTTTAATGTTCAGTTCTTGGTCTCCTCTTGTTCTTCTTCATACATACATACACACACACACACACACACACACACACACACTAACTTACCACGTATGTGTGTATATGCATATATACATACATGTAGATACATGTATACACAGATGCTTATTATACATACACATGTGTGCGTATACATGCATACATACATGTGGTGTGTATACACACACTCGTTATCTAAGAAACTTATACAACTTCAATAGTTTCAAATATCATTGGTATGCAGATACACCCCAATATCTCTAGGATTGATCACTCAAATACATTATGGTGGAAAGAGTCCTTGATTTTGTGGCAGAAGAACTGAGCTTGAACCCAGGCGTGGCCATTTCCTGCCCACGTGACTCTGGGCAAGTTGCTGTCCCTTTCGTGCCTCAGTGTCACCATCTGTAAAATAAGAGGGCTGGACTTGGTGACTTCTTTGTTGGACACTGATTCTCTTCCAGCTCTAAATCATAAGGAACTACACATGAGGAAACAGCCTGAAAGAGTGGAATGAACACTGGACCTTGAGTCAAAAGAACTGAGTTCAAATATGAGGTCTAATACTTAAGGGTGAACTTTTGGAACTCTGGGCAAGTAGTCTCACTTCTCTGAACCTTACCATTTCATTTGCTAGATGAAAATACCAATACTTGTAAGACTGATCTCACAAGGTTGTGAAAGTATTTTTTAGAGTCTTTTTAAGCACTACATAAACATTAGTCGTAATTACTAAGCCCCCACCCTCAAAAAGCACATGATTGGTTGGGGTTGGCTGATCTATAAAGATATCTGTCTCAGAGATCTAGAAGTAGAAAGGTCCTCCAAAGCCATCCAGTCTAACTCTCTGATTTTAGAGTTGAGGAAACTGAAGCTTAGGAGGCCTAAATGGTTGACCCCATGTCACGCAGGAAACAAAACTCCATGGGTAGGATTTGGACTGAGGTCCTTGAATTCCAGAGCTAGGCTTCTTTCTACTGTACCATGCTTGAGTCTGATTGCATATACTCTTGCTGGAAGGCAATATTTCTCAATGGAAAGTATAACTTTAAGAAAAATATAAACCAGTCTCTCATCAGTTTAGACAGTGTAAGTCAGTGTTCCCAGACCTGATCACCCTTGGGTAAGTAGAACATCAAGATTTTAGACATGGCAAGAGCAGTGAAACCAGACTCCAAATTGTAGAGGGGGTAGTGAACTGGAGATGTTGCTTAATGTGCAATGTTTGATTCTTCCCTCCTCTACCCTTCTGTCCTTACATTATTTCTGGTTCTAGACTCTTTCACCCACACATTCAATTATGTCATCAAACCTTTCTGGTTCTTCTTGAAACTGTCTCTAGGATTCACTTTCCTTCCCCTCTACACTCATTTCTGCAACTCTCACCCTAATTCAGGCTCTCATCACTTCCCACCTAGGCCGGTGTTTAAGCCTCAGACAGGTCCTTCCATCTCTAATGCCTTCTTACTTAGTTCATCTTATAAACAGCTAACTGGAAAATAATTAATTAATTGCAAGATAATTAAGTTTTTTTAAATCTTGGGGCAGCTAGGTGGTGCAGTGAATAGAGCACCAGCCCTGGAGTCAGGAGGACCTGACTTCAAATTTGACCTTAGATACTTGACACTTACTAGCTGTGTGACCTTGGACAAGTCACTTAATCACAATTACCCTGCCTTCCCCCACTCAAAAAAAAAAAAAAATCTTCCCAGAATCACAGAACCTAAGTTAGAAGGGCCCTAAGGCCTTCTAGTCCACCTCATACCTGAATAACCTTAAATAGACAACCTTTATTGAGATGTGGGGAGGTGGGAGAAGACTGTCCTAGAACCTCCCCAGGCAGTCCATTTCACTTTAGGATAGCTTAAACACTTACTTTTTCAATATTTCTCTTTACTATCAATTTAACCATCAATCAAAAGCTTAAACTTTTAAAAAATATAAAGAAAAAGAAGAATTGTGCATAAACCAAGAAACTCTTACTAAAGTAAGTTTTTTAAAGTACATATTAAATTTTAAAAGGTAGTAATAAAATTATTCTGTTTGTTTCCCCTCCAAACTTTTTTTCATTTTCTGTCATATATTTTAGTTTTATTGATACTTTTCTTTCATTTTGGAGAGCTTCTCTATCACTACCCACTACTTTATATCATATACACTTTCTCTCTCTCTCTCTCTCTCTCTCACTTTGTCTCTGTCTCTGATTCTCTCTTATAATAATTAAGCATAACCAACCAAAGAAATCAGCACAGTGACTGGATCTGAATTTGGATGTTTCATTTACTCAAGTACTATCTTCAACACTATGAAGGAACCTATCAGCTCTGGTGGCCTGATACCTATCAAATTAAATCTATAGACTTTTTCTGTAAAAGTTCTCCCCTTGACCTGTCTTCCCTTCTCCAAACAAAACACTTTTTTATCCTCCTCTCTTATTATCATCACCAACCCAACCTCTTTATCCACAAGTCAACTTTCGTATTATTATATATATATATATATATATATATATATATATATATATATATATATATATTTATATATATTTTGTCTTTTTAGAGGGTTAAGTGACTTGCCCAAGGTCACACAGCTAGTAAGTGTTAAGTATCTAAGGCCGGATTTGAACTCAGGTCCTCCTGACTCCAGGGCTGGTGCTCTATTGACTGTGCCACCTACCTGCCCCCTGTATTAGCTTACTAAAATACATTTTGCTCTTGACATTCCCTCTGTCTGGAAAGATCTTTACTCCTTTTTTGTAGCACCTTTATATCTGTCAATTCTTTCAAGACAGCTTAAAGTTTATTTTCTCTAAAAAGCCTTCTCCAAATTCTTTTTAGTTAGTGCACACTCACTTCCTCCTTCTTCTCTATAAAAAAAAAATTAAAAACCAAACAAAAAACTAATTCTGTGGATACAGTATGTGCTTAGCAAATGCCCACAAATGAATGAATGCTCAGTCAAGTTGAAAACACCAGTGTTACTGGAATGTGTCAATTCTATAAATGAGATTTCTCCAGTTCATGTCCCTTTAACTTTTCACAATACAGCACATCAATGCTTCCATTAAAAGAATATGTTTTACCTCTTCATTTGTCCATTTCCTCATTGCCAAGCACTTCTTCCCTCTGATTCATTCCCTAGTAGATTCAGACACCATGGTTTAGGTGGCATTTCTATTTCTATTTCATGGAATTTCCCTTATCATATAAATGTCAGAGACCAGCTAACTATATTGTGATTCTCCTTTTTCTTGAGACCAGATCAGAACTCAAAAAAATATTATTTGTTGTTTCTTTGTCACTAGAAAGGAGGAATTATGGTAGCATATTAAAAGGGAAGCTTATTTAAGCCTTGGTTCTGCCACAATTTGTTTCTTACCAAAGACAGCTGTTTTCTGTGGCCCAGAGAGGATTGCTCGGGGTTAACAAGCAGGGCCAAATGAGCAAGGATTAGAAAACTACTCATAATTCTAGGCCATTACAGAAAGGCAGTTCTCTCCACATGGAGTAGATATTTCTGACCCCTGAATGTGTCATTGGACATGGACCCATTTTGTTACCCTTTGCCTGGTCTGATGTCAAAGATCCTAGTCTCAAATCCCCAAGAGAAACAAAACACTATTGGCTGGCAGGGCAAGTTCTCATAGATTACTCTACCCAAATGCTTCACCTATAAAGAGATAGCTTTACTCCTAGGCATAAGATATAACAGATCAAGAGAACCAGGACAGGGGATTTTCAAGTAGCAAAGGTCTGGTTTTCTAGGATCAATATCCACAATTCCACTGACCTCAAACCATGGAGCTATTGGGAACCATGTCATAGAATATATGTTTTACTGGATATAACAACCTCAGTGATGACTTCACCTCTTTCCTGAAAGAAAGCAGGTCATTCTGGCTATACTACAACCATGTTAAATCATTATTACAGGATCCAGATATATTATAGGTTGAATACTTTCATCACAAACACTGCTACAGAGTAAAAGTCTGATATAATAGTTAATAAAGAAGGTGTGAATTAGTTATACTCTATATTGGAACACTTTATTTTAGGAAGTTAGTTATAAGTATATATTATGTATATGTGTGTATATAGGTGTGTGTATAAACATAAATGTATTGCAAAATATACATGTGCATACATACATGTATACATAAATACACACACTGTATATGTATATACACACATATAGTTTTAATAGCTTAAAACAGACACTACCATATATTATAGACAGTATAGAAAAAATATGATAGAGAGCCCACCTTAGTGTCAAGAGCACCTGGGTAACAAGACCTGCCTCTGACATATGCTAGCTGTATAATTATGGTCAAAGCACTTAAAATCCTCAATGTCCTAAACAATTCTCTAAAACTGCAAGTTACAAATGAGTTAGTGGAGGCACTTTCTACACTAGGAGTTCTGCCTTTTTACCTCAGGTCTAGACTACTGCAATAGACTACTGGTAGGTCTCTCTGTGACAAATCTCTCACCACTGTAGTCTATCTTCCATTCAACTGTAAAAGTAATATTTCTAAACTGCTGGTCTGAACATGGGCCTCCCTTCCCATCAGACTCCAGAGGCTCCCTATCTCTTCTAGGAACAAATATTAAATCTTCTATTTGGCAATCAAAGCCCTTCCAAACATTGCCCCTCCCCCCACACAGATCCAATGTCCCTGGCCTTTTTGCTACTGCTCATACATGATACTCCATCTCTCAACTCCAGGAATTTTCACTAGCTGTTCCCCATGTCTGGAATGTTCTCCCTCATTTCTGCTTCTTGCTTTCCTAGCTTCCTTCAAGTCCTAGCTGAAACCCCACTTCCTATAGAAAACCTTTCCTGGGGCGGCTAGGTGGCGCAGTGAATAGAGCGCCGGCCCTGGAATCAGAAGGACCTGAGTTCGGAGCCAGCCTCCAACACTTAATCCACACAAACAAAAACCTAGCCCTGTAACCTTGGGCAAGTTACTTAACCCCAATTGCCCTAAAGGGACGGCTAGGTGGCACAGTGAGTAAGAGCGCCGGCCTCGGAGTTGGGATGACCCGAGATCAGATCCGGCCTCAGAAAATGAGCACCCACTTGAGCAAGTTACTTAACCCCAATTGCTTTAAAAAAAAAAAAGAAAGAAAAAGAAAACCTTTCCCAATACCTCTTAATTCTAGTACCTTCCCTCTCGTTAATTATTTCCAGTTTATCCCTTATATAGCTTGTCTGTACATAGTCTTTTTATGTTGTCTCCCCCATTAGACAGTGAGTTTCTTGAGAAGAGAGACTGTCAGGGCGGAGCCAAGATGGTGGAGTAGAAACAGCACGCCCAAGGTGCTCTCCCCCCAGATCACCTCCAAACCATGTAAAAGGGGACTCTGAACAACTTCTGGAGCCCCAGCACCCACAGAACAACACAGAGAAGCTAACCTCCTGCCGAGGACAGCCCAGCAGCCTTGCAGAAAGGGCCAGTGCAGTGGTCTGGGAGCCGACAGACCAGCAAGGAGAGCGGAGCCCAGGCCCACTTGAGCTGCGGTTTTAGACCCAGGGCAGCTGGGCCAGCAGCTGGCCGGAGGGACCCCAGAACACCAGATTAGCGATTCCAGAATTATCAACAAAGACATGCCTAGGACAAAGTGAGAGGTTAGTGCCCTATGGACTTTGGGACCAGTATTTGGGGAATGGTCGGCTTCCTCCCTAGGGACTAGAAGCCACTGAGGAGACACGCCATTTTGCAGTTTCAGTGGCAGCTCCAGCTCCTGGCCTGCGAACTGTAGGGAGATCTAGTGATCAGTCTTGGAGGGTAATCGCTCTTGCTTTAACCTCCCTGGATCTGGATTGTGGTCTGGGGTAGAGGTCGTGGGGTGGGTATCCAGCTTGCCAGAAACGGAAGTTGTGAAGACCCCAACATTGGGATGGAAGCTCCCCTGTCTGGTGGCAGAGTCCTACTGTGACAACAAGCCCAAAAGTCAAGTAATTAAGTGGCAACATGCTGAGGCAAAGGAAACAAAATAAACAGAAAAATGCAACATTAGACTCCTATTTTGGGGGCAAAGAGGATCGAAGCATGAAACAGGAGGAGGACTGTGAGGTCAGAAATCCTGCTCCAAAAGCCCCAAAGGAAAATATGAGCAGGTTACAGGCCATAGAGGACCTTAAGAAGGACTTTAAAAATCAAATAAGAGAAGTGGAGGAAAAATTGGAAAGA